>JAANSN010002453.1:0-24025 GCA_036850665.1 Dicranocentrus wangi | reverse complement strand
AGTTTGACTGTATTTGTTTACTGAGCCATGAGTTCCGGTTGTTAGTTTATCCTAGCGTGAAAGCGTTATGCCGATTGCGATATATGATATGTATAATACACACCTACACACCCTGTATTTGTGCTACCACTGTGGTCTCTCCTTTTTGTTTTATCGTCCACCACCGTGACGAGAATATAGTTATTGTGCATCCATTTTATTGATCGGTCCCATTGGATCTTTATGGATGTTTCCCATCTCTCAAAGTATCTGTTCTGAAAATAATCATAAAAAATAATAGCATATTCCCTGGCTACTAGATTTGATTACAACAGTAGACGTTGCAATTGTGATGTGATTCATCATACGTATACACACATCTCTCAAAGTCTTTTTACATTTTTTTCAGGTAGTTCGCCATTCGCCACTCCACGCACCCACACAGGATAATATCGTTTCTTCTTCAGCACTTTCCCATCATAAACATTTTTCCAAGTTACAATCCAAGACGTCCAAGTTGCCAGCAAGATGGCTATTTAACTCAAAGTGAATCCAGTCAAGAAAGTTAAGCTGAGGTTGTCCTTCTCTTGTTTATGAAGAAAATTTCGATCGCCTTAGGATTAATACCAGTGAGGAGAAACCAACCGAAAATAAACAACTGGAATGCAACTACTAGCCCGATTTTCATGCATCACTTATGTCGCACAGCTCAGCACAGTAAACTCTCTTTAGTGCTGGAAAGACTTGAGAAGTCAATAAATATTATATGAAGCCGGAAGTGTCGTGTTGAAAACCAGGGGTGTAAACGATTATCTTGTTATCCATGTTACCCCCCAAACATCCAGCGACATGGTTTCTGTGTATTTGTTCGAGAAATGTTTCAAAGAAAACATTGGTTGTTAAAACTAGGTCAACTCGGACGAGTCTCCCAGGAAAGGGGTGCATTGTGAATTACAGCTGGCAAAAGAACATAGTAGTAAGTTACAAAAGGAGCATGACGTGTCATGTCGGCGTGTCAGGGTGCTTTCACTAGCAAGTATCACCAAAGCTTTAAACTTTTAAAGCTTCTAGCATTGCTACTTTATGTTACCCACAAGCACATGATGAGGAAAATAGGGATACGTTATATGAACTCAGTGCTGCGGAAATTGCGTAGATTTTCCTCCATGAGTGTATCAGGATAGCGGAAAACGAGTAGTGAAGTTATCTTGAAAGTCCACATAACATGAAACCATCTGCCCCATACCAAATGACCAGTTGGCATAGGTCAACAGGAGAAACAGAATCCCCCCACATTTTCCCACAACCTCGGGAAATGAAACGAGGAGAAGAACCCCGTGAAAGTGAAAGTGAAGAGCAGTCATGCTGTTGTAAGCCGTCTTCGTTGTTGTTGAAAGACAAAGATAAACTACTCTCGTTCTCTGTGCCACAAGGAGTTTCAAAAGCGGAACCCGATCCGAGGATTATTTTATCCCGTAAACGAAAATGGGGAAAGAGTAATGCCTGGAACAGCGCTAATAACTGCTCAACGACCCTGTTAAAATACTTACGTCCATCAGTATCATTTTTCTTAACGGTCTTCCCCTTGTCGTGTTGCAGCTGTCATTATTATTCCCCCCGTAATAATAATATGGGGAGGCTATTACGCAGAATAGCTGGGAAAAGATTTCTCCGGGAGTGCTCTCTGGTGATGCCTATTCTCCTCTTTCTAATTCTTACTAAGATTATCCCACTCTCAAATGCCACTCCAATTCCTAGTATTCCTCCTCCTCCTCCCACACAAGTAGTAAAGCACACAGCTGAAGGGGCGGGCAACCTTGATGAAAACAATATGAGGGGATATGATGCCGTCAAGTTTTCACTACAGAGACGTGCCCTGGATGCCACTTTATCCACATTCCTGGAAGAAGAGTGGGATAAACGACAGATACAGGATAATTTTAACACAGAAACAAATGAGGTTTCCAGTAGTTTTAGGAACGCAAGTGAACAACGCTCGCCAGCAGGTCAGGGGGATGACATACACAGTGGTGGCGGTGGTTCCAGTAGTCTGTTAAAATTCACTTTCTCCAGCGGGCAACTCCCAAACAGGAGTAGCAGCAGTGAGGTGGAGAAAGAGGAAGAGAAAGTATCAACTCATTTACAACATCAACCTCATGAAGCAGTAATGACGATGCCACTTGCAATCCCATCCCAGAAACGAAATCACCAGCGAGGGCCATTAACTCCTCAAGTGACAAATGGTATTTCTAGACGGGCGCAAAACATTAGTAATAGTAGTGGTGGTGGCGGTGGGGATGCAAGTTTCGTTTTGAAAAATAGCATTAATGATGATGATGACGATATTAGTAAAGCTCGCGCTGGGAACTGTTGGCCTGTTGTAAAGAATAAGGAAGAGGAGGAATCAGCGAAAGCGATATCCTTTCCGGGAATAATGCCGTCAGAAGGGAGTATTGCTGTGGTGTGTAATGGGACCAGCCATTTGGAACTTGCACTTAGCCAAATCCAAGAAAAGTTTGTAAGTGAGATGTTTTTATTTTTTGAATGGGATAAATGGTCTCCTTCATTTTTGCTCCTTGCTGTTATGGCCTGTGATTAGCAAAAGTGTCCTGTGTTATGCTTATTGTGTTGCTACTTTTTGTTCGTATCGTATCGTATGTATTTACAGCGAGGCTTGTAACGGTTTCGGGTGGTTATAAAATGAATTAGAGTTGACACCACCTCCCTAAAGCACATTTCCAGAAAAGAAAGCAGTTCGGATTTTGCAGTAGCAACTCCTACTGTAAAATGAGATTGAATTTCATTACCAACTTTTCCAGGGACACTGGATACAATATCTTTGCAAACTGTTAAATTATGCATTTAGAATTTGTCAGTGTCGTGAGGTCATATTTCTTGGTGTACTTGGGCACATTATTATTGTCTTTACCTACTACAGTCGGCAAGCGAATAAGGATGTAACAATGTTTGTTGTATCGTATTCGTGTTTATCTTTAGGTTTGTAACGGTTCTTTGTCATGAAAAGACTTGAGGCTAGAAATCCAAATTTCTATAGATGAGCCAGGTTTCTTCTCAAAGTCTAGAGAAATCGTAACTGGGAAAAGGAAAAACAAAAAATGGGAAAGGTTTTAGTGGAAATGGATCGAGTTGAGCCGTCTCTATCGTTTTAATGCTATTTCCCAAAGCACTTTGCTAACCACTGGGAGTACGAGCTAATTCAGTATTTATGTATTTGTCTTGAGGAGATTTGCATTAGTCAGAGAGAAATCGTAAATTCTGCGTAGGAACAAGGTTAAGTATAGAATTTCTATTATCAACCCGTGTTGTTTATTTATCGTCGTAATGCTTTGAACCGTGGAGTCATGCATGACTACGCCCTCCTATATTCAAATCCGCGAGTGCATTCTTATTCGTTTCGCCGCTTAATATGCAATTTTGTATAAAGTTATATCCTTCTCCACTGTAACCCTATCCCACCCGGTTTGTGCAAACACTACAAGATTTATGAGATTGTCTATTTCTTTTTTCCGCATTTGCAAACAAGGTACCCCAAGTGATTTCGATAGATGTCAAAGACAGCTCAATCAGTAGACTGAATCTCTCCTTATTTCACCGATTCCCCCGCCTGGAAAGTTTATCAGTAACCCGTTCGAATGTCACCCAGATAATTGGAACCTGTCAAGGAAGTCTCAAGGCGCTTAATATTTCCTTCAACGCAGTCAAGAAACTTAACGATTCCGTTTTCCTTGGGGATGAGGATGAAGGAGAGGCTGAGAACACTGAAGCGGAAGATGAGGCCAAAGTTGGTGACAATACAACAAACTTTTCCCTGAAAAGGGTGAGTACTTTTCCCTCCTCCTCCTCACAGCAACACAACGAGTCATCAATTCCAAAATTTACTCCGCCTAGCCGACTCAACCTGGGCCAACGTAATTACAATACGGAAAAATTAATAAAGGCAAGACAGAAAGACCCGCAATTTACTGAAAAGTTGGGGTTGCCACAACTGATGCCGCCTCAGCTTGTTCGGAATAATAGCGGCAATGACGATTTCAAAGGAAGTCCTGGCGAAGGAGGATTCATTGGAGCAACAGAAAGTAGTAATGAGAGCGATGATGATGACGATGATGATGATGATTTCGAAATGAGTGATAGTAGCTGGAAACGAGGGAAGACAAGCGAGAGAGTGAAAGCTTCCGCGTCTACATCACAAACCAATACTATTTGCCCTGATGATAGTATTGGAAACTGCATCGTGAAAGCGTCAATAACAGAGCAAACTGAAGAAAAATTTGATCATCCTCAGCTAAGCCAAAGTAGTGATGTGGGAAAAAGTTCTAGCTACAACAGCTATGAGGAAGAGGAAGTCGGAAGTGAAAGCGGAGATTATTACGTTCAGTACCGGGGTCCTTTGTCTTCTACTAATACATTTACCAATAGGAGAACCCTCACTACAGAAAAAGATTCTCTTGGTGGGAATAGCGACAGAAATGTTATAAGCCAGGCTATCTTTGATAAAGCGAGCACTACGATGAGCAGCAATAAACGAACAACTTTTCTTAGCTCACTCGAGGATATTGATCTCTCGCATAATAAGGTTTCTGAGATTCCGCGAGCTTTACTTCATCTGAAGAGTTTGAAATCGCTGCGTCTGTCGGGTAAGAGAAAAAACGATATTATGTAAATATGTATACCCTCCTCTATTTCTGAACTGGACATAGGTTGTTGAATGCTTACTATAGACAGAGACTGTGTAGGGTGCTTTTTTAGCGTCTCATGTGAAGCGCATATAAAGCCTACCAGCAAATATATATGGAAAAAAACCGTATTTTTTGCTCTAATTAACTCACGATAAAAAATAAAGTTGTAATATGTATCAGTCCCACTCAAGCGACGTGAAGTGTGGAGAACAATATATAAGAGGATATGAAAGGGCGAAGGAGTATATATTTTACTATAATATGAATTTATGTAGTTTGGATTCTGCAAAACGCATTTAAGAATTTTCTTGTGTTTCACTGTTAAAACAGGTAATCACCTAAAGTGTGAATTTGTGTGGGAGAAACTTGCTGACTGGTACATGAAATCGGAGGACCCGCACATTCTAAAGGATGGGGACGACACGCTTTGTGGATTTGTTAATGATGTGCGCCACTTTCAGTACACAGTATTGGGAGTGTTCAAAGCAAAAAAGGTTGGTCTCCCCAATATTTGCAGTACTTTACTTGCAGTGGGATTCCGTTTTCCCAGTTAGTTTCTTATAGGATGATATTGCACGGCAAAAACGACCTGTTTGTAAATAATACTGCAGTAAATCTGACTTTTCCAAATGTTCTGGACATATTTACACAGTCAACAATACTGCGCTTAGTGGTCTTACTCTCCTGTATACAAGTCGAAACTCGGGGACTATTGCACCCAAAGCTGTGTGAGAGGGTTATAGATGAGCATTCTACATCATTGATATAGATCGACAAAAAGATTTTTAGTTGCATATTCTACAGAAGATACATCAGCAAAATAAGAAACGGAATCTGAATGTTATGGGGAGATGGAGATTTTCCTGACAATCCTTGTCCGTTAAACTGAGAGAAAAAGCAATAACTAGCTCAGCTTTATGTACGCACCGAACCAATCCAGCCGTTTAAACCAATCGTGGTTTTTGAAAGGGAACAATTTCGTCTATATTCTAGTGATAGCACAAAACACATATAATTTTGAACTAGGTTAAACATCCAAAGTATGCATATTCCTTATAGATTGGGAATTTGTATTTGTCCTTAAACTTGCCACGTGGTGTAATTCTCTACAATGCCCTTCAAATGTATACTAAGATCTATTCTTCAAATATTCTTTGAAAATAGGTAGATATGTTTTGTGCTACCGTCAACATACCACTGTCACTGCCCATTTACCCTTGTTTGTGAAAAGGTTTTAAAGGTGGGGAAAATACGGTCTCATTCCTTCTTTCTCTCTTTTCTCCGCCATCCCATACTTTAGGCGATCATACATTTTAAATTCAAGAAGCAAAAAAATCTATTAATTCCTTCTCTTCTAAGATATGTACGTAAACCATTTGAAGTTAGTAATTCTAAGCAGAAAATTATCTAAATACAAAGTCTGTTCATAAGATAAATAGCCGACCTGGAACTTTCCAGGGTTGTTGGCTTGTTTCCTGTTGCCATACTTCAAGGTATGCCACGGCCAAATTTCCGTTTCTTATTTAAGCTAATGGGGAAGATGGAAGAACTAAATATAACCATGTTTCTTGAATTGTAGTTTTTCGTATAAAAATAAGCTCACACACACACACAGTGTTGCGTTTTTCCAGTGTCATGTTTGTACCATAAAATCTGTCGTCACAAAGTTGTAAACAGCTTGCAATGATTTTGCCCCCGAGTCACACAGTCCCATTTACGTTTTATGGGATGGGAGATGGGATTACCTTCTGGTGCACTGTTCTGGTTCACAATAGAAAGAAACCTCTCTGTTTGGCTTCTTTCCTTTCGTTACACAAAAATCGAAACTATTTCAAGTTGTATGCTCATGACTATAACCATGCTACCCTTTCAAGTTTTCCTGCCCGAGTTACTTTGTCACAAACTGAAAACTCTAGCGCCAATTTCCGTCAAGGAAAACCGACACGACAACAACAAATAGCAAAATCTAATAAAAAATATCTTATTCTCAGTATCACCTCTTTCAGTCATATGCATTTGCTTTTATACTTTTTCATAGGATCTTGCCGAAACTTGTAGAACAGTGGACAAAACTATTTGTCATGAGTGTGGTCTTTACACACTCCTCAAGCAACCGGGTTACGGGTACAATTTCAGTCATCAAAGTCCTCGTGGGAACGTGGCAATTGCGTTGAAGCTAGATTGTTCTAACCGGAATTTGGTTGAGATGCCAAGGGTGCCACTGCAAACTTGGCAACTGAACGTGTCAGGAAATTTCATTACAGATTTGAATCAGCTCAAAGACCCGATGTACAAGAACTTGCTCATTCTTGATGCAGACGCTAATGAAATTAGCACCTTGGAGGGTCTCACAGGCACCACCTTTCTTGACAGATATAATTTCTTGAGTCTACAAAATAATCGATTTGATGTGGTAAGCCATTTTTCTTCATTTTACCTTTCCATTTTGTATAATTTTCAGCGTTGTTGTGAAACGAGAATAGGTAACTTCAAATCCCATGCGTCGAATACTTTTCACCAAGATGGTTTGCTTCAACAAAGCTTACATCAATTTGTAAAATTACTCCCCGGGTGCATCTAACCCTTAAATATAACACGATGTTACGTTAGGGAGTGAAGGCAGAATGAATTGTTTCTCTTGTTATATTGCAGATTCCAACTCATATTCTCTCAAGTCTAAAAAATATGAGGGGTCAAGGGGTCACGTTTCTTGGAGCTAATTCCATTGAATGTGATTGTGACGTTCTGAAAGAGATCAAGGTACGTGTATAACGTGATGTATAGTTTCTAACGAATTCCACACTATTTATTTCTATTCACTCATTACTGGACTAGGCTTTACGGAAAATTGTAACATTAAATCGGTAGGCCAAATGGAATGCCTATAGTTCATGTCAATTCATGTGAGTGTGAGACACATGTTCCTTTGTAATAAAATATCCCCACCCACATTTTTTTACCCTATTACTAGTACTTACGACACAGATAGTGCTTTTCGCTTCAACAAATCGAAGAATGCTATTATACTCTTATTCTCCTAGATATTTCTTGTAAGATTGAAAGCGAAATAGTTAAAAAAAGCGTAATAATAAAAATATAAGAACCATAACTTGTAGCAGGATAAATGCAGCTTTACTTTTTTGATTTTTCTGATACTCGTCTTGTAGCCATTGCTTCTGGAAAATTCCAAGAAAATCAAGGACTCAAAGGAGATCTACTGTAAAGACATGAAAACGTCATCCGGAGAAACGTTTATGGTATGTTTAATGTAATATACTGGGATTGCTCTATTCATGATTTTTCGCTATGCCTTGGCTTTGATAAAAATGCTCGAGTGCGTCTTCCTGGACGTCTTTTTTGTGCTCCGTCTCATAGTTCCATATATATATTCTTTGATTTTCCCAGCCTGTTGAAGATCTCAAATATACGGACCTGTGTTACATGGACACGGAGGAGTCCAATGAAATGTACCTATACCTTATTATTGTCGTTGAATTGTTACTAATTGTTTTGATCGTGGCCAAAGTATGGCATGACCAGAGAACATTTCGAAGAACTGGAATCCTTCCTTGGTGTTCCGCTAAAATGCCCCGATTGCCTTGCGATGCCATGTTAGAATCTGTGAAGGAACCCCCTCATTTTAACAGGAGTAGTAGCACGAATGTGCGCTCGTTCACGTGTGAACCTCCAACTCAGTCAATTTCCTCCCATGTGCAGTTAAAGGAAGTACGGTCCAATTCGGGGCAATCTGAAAAATCTAGTCAAATCTCTCAGCTATCCTCATTTCCAAGTTCCTCTAGAACTTCATCTGTATAGTAAAAAGGGTAGAGGAAAGGAAGACGGAAAACTGTATTATTAGAAGAAATCCGTTTTAAAATTACGGCTATCGTGGCAAATTTCATGTTACGTTTATTTTAATGTAACTGTCATTAGAGTATTGTTATAAACTTACATCAACATTTGTATGGCTCGCGTAGTATTTTTATAAATATTATTTGTTTTCTCATGACTAGTGACTAGCTTTGCTGATGCTGCTGGGGGTTCGATCGAGTGGGTGAAAATGTAGACAAAGCAAATGTATAATAATGACCCATAGTTGCGTTAGCTTATTTGACTAATTGGAATGGAATGAATGAAGAGTGAACTTGTTCTTCGATCGATTGGTGGAGTACAACATGGATGTTGGTTGTTAAGTATTTTTTCTAGTATCAGTTTAGGTACAGAATAAACTTTCAAGCTATTATACACACGTTGATACGTAGTTTGTACTACACATTTGTGTTCAAACTAATACGTAATTAAATGTTGGGAGCCAAAACATGAAAAACATGGTATTTTGCTCCTGGAACTCTAGTTTTAGACTTGATGTTTTCGTTGTTTTCCCTGAAATAGTAATTTAGATGTGAATTTTATACGTATATTAAATGTAGTCCTGTTCCTGTCGGGAACTCGATTTTTTATTTTGGACTCTTTTCTCTAAAAAAACATATTTCAACTGTCAGCATCAAGTACATGTTGTATTTTTGTGATATGAAGCGTGAAAAATGATGTGTTATATGTACCACATTTTATATTTGTATCGTATACGTACTTACTTTTAGTGAATAAAAATATTCGCCTCACGGTCTAGTTTCGCTCTTTAATATATATTGGCAGTTGCTGTTGAACATCATATAAAGCTCATTTTGTCGTATTGATACTTTTTCAGATTCAACTGCTATGCCATGTTCACATATGCCTAAAACCTAAATCAAGTTGCCAATAACCAGGGACTCACTGAATAGTCTTCTTTTCTCATCAATTCTTTCCATTCATGATAAAAAAAAATTCTGAAAATTATAACGAGTGCTTTCAACGAAGTAGCGTAAAGCCTTCACCCCATTTTCGATAAAAACGGTTTCGAAAGTCTAAAGCCTTGCTTTACAGCATGGCGTCGGGAATGATTACGTATGGACGACTCGTCTCGATCGACAACTGTATACGCCATTTTAGTTCAAGGAGTAAGAGATATACGAGAGTTTACAGACTTTTTGAAATGTTAATCCACAAAACCTTCAGACATAGAGAAGACCTTGGCCAAGGGTACGTAAATACCATATGGCGATGCAAATACTAATGGAAAACTGGAGTGAACCAAGGAGTAAATTTGTAAATTAATGTCATTTCGCTTTTAATACATGCACATACTGATTTTCTTTCTGCTCAACCACACGACTAGAAAGATGCTTACAAGACGCGTAGGACTTTTGGAGTAGAAACGAAAATTTTGTACGCAAAAACCTCATTTCCAGCTGCACACCTCAGAAATACAATGAGACGGGAGCACTAGAGCACGAAAATAGTTACGAATCTAACCCACTACGCTACAAAAAGTTGCAACTTTTTCATCTGTATACTAAACAGTAATAACTAATATGTGATGATGAGCTCTTGACTCACTGTTTTCATATGCAAATACAGAGTATAATCGCGTCTCACCATTTCTGTCCATCGCATCGTTCTCCTATTTTTATATATGTATAGACAACACAGGATACTGCAGAAATTACAGCTTCTTCTTCTTCCCATTGACAGAATTTGATTATGCCATTTTTTCAAGTGAAACGCTACATTGGAGGCGGAGGTGTATTAATTTAGAGGTTACAAGAATGTTGCTAGTACTATCGTTCACTGTTTGGCATTTTATCTTTTATTTAACTCCACCTTTCATCTTCATCGTCACACATCTTGTCATCTGAAATATTTACATTTTTATAAAATATGTACGCTACACGTATCTCTTAACTAAATGCTAGGAACCTCTTCAAAGATAGGTATTACAACATGTTCGCTTTTACTATTTACACAAACTACAAATTGTATTTGCTTTTTAAAAGATGCCTTCGAAACTTGTACTGACAGAGCAACGACTTCACGGAAGCATGTCCGATTCTATGATGGAAACTTGACTATGCCCTTTTCCTCTTGATTATTTGAATTTCCATCCATATTGTTGTTGTTGTTGAGATTGTTGTTGATATTATTGAAAATTCCTGATACGTCTGGAAAAGTGATACTTCCTCCGTTTCCGGTAGTTTGACTGAGACACTGGCCGCCATTGGAACGAAATCCCTTATCGCAACGACATCTCGCAAACTCACAATGCGCATTAGCTACACACTGGGTGTTCCTATTTGCTCCAAAACACGGACTTCCAGCACCACCTGCGCAACCTCGTCCAGTTCCTACAGTAATTCCGAACAGGTATGTCTGAGTTTCCCATACTCTCCCTGGGGTACATGCGCACTTCCCAAGGGTGCAAATAAGACCCTGGTCCCTGTTACACATTTGTTCTTCCCGTTCGTGCGAAAATAAACTGGTTATTTGACCACCGATTCTGCATGGTTCCGCAAATGTACGCTTTCCCAATAAATGCACTGGTGACAGAAAGCTAATAAAAATGAATGTGGTAGCAGTGAGAAAGATGATGGATGGTCTCCGTATGTTTTTCATTTTGGTTTCTGGAAAAATAAGAGACAATATCCAGACATATATTATGTATATTATACACTGTATCTAATGCGAACTGCTTAAAGTAATACTAACCAGTATTTATTCGTAGGTTTCTGGTGATGTCGTCGTAAACTCGTAAGGCTAGGTTGAGCTTTTCGCTGAACGTTCAAGACAGAAATTCTTAGATGCATCTGCATCCCTCCACATCTAGAGGATGACTGAAGGACTTTATTTTCTCATCTAATTTACTTAAGTTAGAGCCCCAATTTGTCATTGTCGCAGGACAACATTTCAACGAGTTCCATTAAGAAATGCATCCTACGGCCTTGCCCTTCAATAAATTGATGTAAGCTAGAAACCGGAAATAAACTCTTATTCGACAGTGATCATACTGATCACCCAACGATTACTTTGAATAACGAAAAAGAACATGAGTTTGATTAGTTGGATGAATCAATTTTCAATGAAAATGATGAACTCAATCGTTTACCATAACCTCTAATTATCTATAGCTAGTGCGAGTACCCACGCCAAAGTATGCTAGCATTGACCGTTTGGCTGTCCTTTTGCTAGAATACCTACGAAAAACGGATATCAATTTCAATGCTGACATGTATAAGGCTGAAAATGTCGCCAAATATTTATATCTCAATTTCGCATTATAATCAAATTTGTACTACGAAACGTATTAACTTTACAAACATGTAAATTATGTTTATGCAACGCGAAGACCAAGATGAATGAATAAGTAATGAAATGATGAAAAGCAGCATCACAAATAAACATGACAAACATGGTTGAACAAACTAATATGTTTTGTAACCGTTTTACCTCCAATTACAATCTAACTAATGAGCATTCCAACCAACATCAGCCTTATATTTATATAGAGTTTCAACTTGTCACGCAATATGCAATCTAGCACGTGCATGTACCCGATCAATCAATTTTCCTTCGGCTTGTGGGTTTCGGTTAATTTGCAATGTGGTTAGCATTGAGAACAATTGACTTGAACTTGAAGAGCTCTGCGCAAGCTGCTTGCAAGTAACGGGTCTGGGTTGATATATCACAGTTTACCAACCATTGCCAATGTAATGCAGACTGCTAGATGAAATACTAAACCTATACTCATATGAGATAATTTTGTGACTTCATTGCAATTATCCGTAGGAGTGACGGGCCAAGTTCATGAAAACAGCTTTTGTACATTTACAGATCAGATCTAAGAATACGCACTCGTAATTTTGGTATTTTTTATCGTCCCCTTATTTGTAATATACGTAATAGTTCAAGTATAATTTAAGTTTTCAAAAAATCAATTTATAAAAATCGCTGGTTATCTATATGCTCATTACATACTTGAGCACAATAAAGCTACAAATATAATAACATGGAAATAATTTTTGATTATAGACCCGGAAGAGGATGATGATGAACTCATTTGCTGAGATTCCGTAGTAGTGTCCTCGGCATTTTCCATTTTGCCCCAGCCAATATCTGCTGCGTAGGGGAACCATGCATATGACAGACTATGGGCTTGGAAAACGTAGACAGATTTCACATCCGTTCCATTCACATACAGATTAGCCCATTCGGCTTGTTGATGGGCCATGGGGAAGTATTGGGTACGGGTTGGTTCTAAAGAAATCGTAATAGAAATGGAATTAAATGGAAGGTGATATATTTTTTAAAATGTCTGCTTTTTAGATTACATAAAAATCATTTTTCGCTGCTTTTACCATTTTGAATAAACTCCAAGTCCATGTCGCTGTCACTATTATTCCTTGAGAGTTGACATACCTTTTTACGACAAATTGCAAGCATAAAGTCCCCGGCCCAGTCAACGAATCCGTTATAAGTTACACTTAACTTGGTAAATGGAAAATCTCGTTTAGAATCTCCATCCGGAAAACTTTCTCCTCTTACTTTTATGTTCGGTCGGGAACCTGAATTACAGAGATAACTAGATTATCGATCCGTTTTTGTGCGTCATGTTCATTCTCAAATACTACATAGGTAAATTAAATTGGTTATGTGCTACTTCAGCCGTGTTCAAATATCCACTCGAGCGTAATAACAGGAAATTTTTAAAGAAATCAAATTAAATAGCGGCCTAGTATGCTCATTTAAAAACTTGTCAACTCTGTTGGTTATTATATTGCTCTATTCACTATTGAAAGATGCTTCTACGCTTCTAGGTACTTATATAAGTTGTGCCAAGTTGTGTAAAAACATCATTCTTAACATATACGCGTCGTTGTGTATTTTCTTTAGCTTACCACTTCCATCGGCGCGTATGGGTTCACGGAAGCACACATCCGATGATTTTTCTCCATTTTCAAAGAAATCAACAAGTCTCCAGTCTGAGCATTGTTGTAGTTTGCTTTGTATGGCATCTATTGAGCAGGAGGCTTGACGGTTTTCAAATTCAAAATTGTCGTTCATGAAAAGCCCAAATGAGTTCTTACAATAGCACTCTAGACGTTTTGAGCGAATATACTGCACATATGTCTGGTTTTCCCAACAAAGATTGGCTGGAGTCGATGTCAGAGTAGCATGATCTAGAAGGGTTCATTAGTTTTTATCATATTTTATACGGTTCAAAAATTGTTAAGCCAATTATGATTTTGCATAGCTGAATTACAATGCTCTTTTTCTGAGAGGTCAGCAGCAATTGACAGTATGCTTGGGCCACTGTCTGCGGTACAGTTATAAACACCTAGCAGTTCTCGACCAAGTCCAGCAAAAAGTCGGAACCCATGGGTTGGCTCATAGTTTGCATATATAGCCTTCCAAACAACTCCTTTAGTGATGTTGTAAATCTGTACAGAAATAAGTTATATTTTACATCTAAATGAAATAAAATATTGGCACACCTATTTGTTTCGATTCGAACGTACTTTTTCGTTGAGTTTGTAAAGTCTAACATGTAAGTCCGGATCGGAGACTGGGCAATGAATGTCTACATGAAGAGTGGTCTTATTCCAGAATTGAATGTTGGAAATGGTATTAAAAGTTTTGTCCCCTGTTTCGTATTAAAAGGCTGGTAAATTATTATTTTCCCATTACACCCCACATACAACGGAAATATTAACAAACGGGAAATACCTTTTATGAAAACATCGAAGTATGAGGCGACAGCGTAGTTATTATTTTCAATCCTTTCGTTGTAGTGCCGACACAGATACTTCCCAGTCTGGTACTCATGCAACCCCCGTAAGGTGATTATAGACATGAACCGATTACGCTTTGGATTGTCAAAGTCCGATATGTTTCGAATGAGACGCCTGTAAACGATGTCCAAAAGAGGGATCTGATAAAACACATGGAACGTAAAATTAATATTTGTACGAAATAGTATATCAACACATTCATGGTCTTGACGGAAAAACAATTAATAATCATACACTACGTCCATCAATCAACATCATATCATAACATAATTTACCGTTTTGTTCTTCACGAGATACTCCCACTTGACAGGATAATCCGCAGTACAGCTTAATTCAACTTGGGCAAGTTCTTGGGACAAGATAACGGGAGAATCCGGCTCTACCTGGATATTCGTTCCATTTTCTAGCTTTATCCGAATTTCTGGAAGAGCATAAACTCCAGACTTTATTATTGCACTATCAGTCTCCGAGTTATCAGCCGCCACTACAGCTGCTGCTATTGCCTAAAGTTGAGCTAACGATAATAAATAACTTTACGTAATAGGAGGAATGCATTTTAGTCTAATTTAAAGTAGGTAGGTACTTAGGTATGCTAGATATGATACGAGAAGTAGGAGAGTTACAAGTTTTTCAAAATCATGAAAATGCACAGGACTAACTGACCGCTTTCAGAAAGTCGTAAATATTTATATCACAACTTTATTCAGGTCAAAGACTGGTTGACGCCAACAGTTCACCGTTATTCATTACTCATACATACTGGAGTCCGTGATTGATGTTGGATTCCAGAATTTCCAAGCTCAAGCTTTGATTACGCTATCAAAATATGAATCAGATGCCCTTCTTTTTTATGTCAGTTTTACGACATTTCGACTTCGATCTGTTACGCTCACCGGAAATACGGTGACCCACAGTTTGATCTACTTTTGGGCAGATGGAAATGCAGACATGCTGAGTAAACCGGTGACATGAAGACATTGATGTTTCTTACAGAAATTGTGGTCGTTAGTCTTGGAAAAAGGTAGAGTAACTGACTTACAAATGCAATACCACTTGTGGTCCACACACATGTGGTCATAATATTGCAAGTAACTTAAAGTAATGGATAATATTTCTTGTATTGACGACGACATTATTAGAAATCCTCCGTCAATGTTGTTGGTAATATAATCGGCAATAAAATAAGTTTAGTGGGGACATGTTTAAGGGACATACCTATGTACAATCAACCGAATTTGAAATTCAGAAGAATGCAATGAAATAATGTCAAGTATACGTCATTTGCGTCTGACTTTCTGTACTTCCATGAAATACCAGAAAGGGACCGAACATGACGTGGGTTTTGTAGGCATGTTTGAACTCAAATTGTTTTCGTATTAACTCTTCAACTGTACAATACTACTGATCGATTATTTGGGGTATTTTTAGTGAAAAACTCTTTATTTGAAACAAAGTAAGTATACATTTAAAAAAAATTGTTAAAACATCACGGGAAAATTTCTTTTATTACTCATGCCAAGCACCTAAGCCCATTTTTCTCTTCTTGTAACTGACCCCCACGAATATTCACTAAAATCGGTGGTAGTGGAAGTTCTTGGTTGGGT
Source organism: Dicranocentrus wangi (assembly GCA_036850665.1). Taxonomy (NCBI): domain Eukaryota; kingdom Metazoa; phylum Arthropoda; class Collembola; order Entomobryomorpha; family Entomobryidae; genus Dicranocentrus; species Dicranocentrus wangi. The sequence goes on along the minus strand of JAANSN010002453.1, from coordinate 8,077 downwards.
TCATCAATGTTTGGGGGTTGAATTATATATATTCTGGAAAAATAAGTTTGCATTATAGAAATTAGCATTCATCATCACAAAAACTGGGGCGTTTGAGAAAAGCATAGCGTAAAGTATCCATCCATACTCATCCGCAACTTCCTTGGAACTTTTTGAGTCCAACGTAGCTGTTGTTCTAGTTTCCGCATTTGGATCGTTTGCATTGTCGCTTCCATGATTCCAACTTTGCTGGACTCCGGACGCAAACAAAATGAATACCAAATTGCCACAGAAGGCTATAGCAGAGGTGATTTAAAAACACTAATCTCCAGTTTTCCAAGGAAGGCTGAAACGAGAACATGGAATAATGAACACGTGAATGACCATGCATTCGCGAAATATATGGATAGGACGTGAATAGCATAAACAAAAACTCAAATTTTAGCTTCTTCGATATTTCAAGAGGGAAAGGGAAAGTAGTAGGTAATGAGGCTTGGTAGGTCACTTCAAAGACGCAAGATATCCCCTTTTAAATTCATATTCATTCGCCTAATCTTAATATGTAATGGCCATTTACTTTGTTGAACATTTTTGTTCAAACTATATATAATCCCTCTTCAATTTTACGTACATTTTCATTGATTAACATTCCAGCAACTCCACGGTGCAACAACTCCAGGTACAGACGCTGCCGTGTTGCACACCCCCATCAAAATTCCAGCGTAGTTGGGTGCGATATCGATAATGTTAACTAAATACCCTCCATACTTTCCACCAAGTGCTGCCACCGCCATTGCCAAAAGTAAAACCGTTTTCACCCGATCGCAGCCAGAATATGCAACTCCAAGCAGAGCAGCTGCAGAGCCCCACATTGCTGTCACAAAGGAACCATTAAAATGGAATGTAATTTACATGATAAAAAGTTCATTCGTTTCAAGAATAAATTCAATATTTCATAATATACGTTTAGTATTCCACAAAGAATTTTTTCTCCTCAATGTAAATGTAAACTATATACACCCTGTAAAAATGCATAATATTTATATAATAAAACTATTCTATATGGGTTTCTTACCGATGGTCGTGCACAGTTTCCGGACAGCACCGATAGACAAGTAGTGGTACTCGATTAATTTATCTCCAATGTTGGTGAGCACCACAGAGACGAGGAGAGTCAAGAGATGGGGAAAAGCTGATACGACGCTGTTCTGCATATTGTAAAATGCAAAATACATGTGTATATATGGTAATTACTTTTTTTTACATAAAATGTACTCATGTATTTTCGAGGCATATTACTTCACGTACAAGGGCAGTAATCATACATAAGCGTTGTAAAAAGAATTATTCGATAGCGCAAGGTTAATATCAAAGTGGAAGCTCCGCACCTGTTTAATATCAAAGTGGAGCACGGTTTTCATGTAAGTGGGAAGTTCAGTCATTATCGTGTAGAGTCCCCATGTCTCACAAGTATTACAGATGACAATAGCCCAAAACGGAAGTGAAAGTAGGACGCGGGACCAAGGAACATCCAGTTTTTGTCGGGACTGTGACCACAGGAATTACATCAATGAAAGAAGACACTGAAAGAGGGAATTATGACGCAACGTTTTCCTTTCATCCAGACTTATTGCCTATATTTTTGCTAGATAAGACGAGCGGAAAAACGTGGGACAACATGTGTGTACATATCTGGTACACTCGACATCATACGACGACATACAGGGGCAATATATTACCTAAAACACGATAATTGACTTTTTGGAGTGATTACCTGCTGGGACTGGGAACCCTGAGGTCGACTGAATTGACTCTGTAAGCCGGCCTGAATATAGCGCAACTCAGCTTCATCAATATTTAAATCATCAAAAGGACTAGAGTGGGCGAAAAACCCCCAAAGCAGAAACCATCCCAATGTCATAACTCCAGTTGAATAAAACACAGAAGCCCAGCCAAAATAGTGAATTAGGAAGCCACTGCAGAGCATCGACAACGAAGTGCCAAATGGCATTCCTATGCAAATTAAAAGTAAATAATTAATTATTCTACGTACAATTTCAAAGTTTGAACAAACTTGAACCCTTGTTGACATTCACCTGCAAAAGCAAAGGATCCCAGCTTTCCTCGCTCCTCTGGTGGAAACCATTGAGCTATAATGGTCTGCATAGACGGAACCGTAACTCCCTAGAAATAATACTGCAGTATTATTAGTATATATACATTGCAGAAATTATTTATACATGTAACAAGTACGTTTGACTTGGATAGAATCCACAAGCCACTAACCCCTGCCAATCCTTGCACAACACGAACAAAAATTATCCAGGGCATGCCCCCAAGACGGGCTGCGACCGGAGTGACAATTGAGAAGATGCCTGTGATCAACAGTCCAACGCCAAAGGGCCATTTTCCTCCAATCCTTTGGCTTACCCATCCACCGAAACATTGCGTCAAAATATATCCCCAAAAGAACGACCCAAGAATTACTCCTTGATCCACCTCACTCCAGGCAAACTCTCCCTGCTCTTCATTATCAACAGTAGTGTCGCTACTGATTGGGAGCTCAGTTCCCTTTACTTCATCGTTTTCTTCCGAGGACTCACCAACTGTGATTGAAGATGTATTTCGGACTTGGATCGTGTTTATGTCCTTGCTTTCCGCAATTTCATGAAATAAATTCAATTTTAAATCTACCGTGTCATGTGGAGTTTTATCATGGGGGCAGATGTCACTCTTGAAAAGGATAGTTTTCCCGTGAACACCAGACAGGGTAGGCGGGGTTGAAGTAGATTGCGCATTGTTAGCCTGGCGAGAAACCAGAGCGGTGTGATTTACCATTGCCACGATAGCAATAGAGAGGCTGAATCTTAGGGAATACGACAGGGCGAACCCTGAAAACCCGAGAGTAGCGAGAATGTGCCGTTTACCCCATCCTGTGCAAACGGGCAAAAAAGGTTAAGCGTTAGTCATACTGTAAGTCATTGCAGATTGTACGATTAATATAATCATCGCAAATAAGCATAGTCAAATGTCTTACCTGAAGGCTTTTTGCACCGATCCACTGCAGTCCAGTCACCCATGTTAAAAAATCGAACTCCTCGAAACGCCCGTTGAATAGTTCCAAATAACGTTTTCTGACAAAAATTTGCTATTTCCGAAACCTTTGTTCAACGATTGCACGCGTGTAGATTGAAACTCTTGCTTTGTATTAATTTTCAGCAGAATGGGCTTCAAACACTTACTAAATTGATGAGCGGAACTGGAACAAAAGTTTCTCCTTTGTGTATAGAAAGCTGCTCATTCAGCAAAAATAAAAACAAGTTATACCTTCACTTTCGTAGAACCATCCCACGTCTACTTCTCAGCTAACTGGATCAAACGGTTCTCATTTTGTTTTATGAAGACGCAAAAGTTGGATGCTATTAATATCTCATTAATTTTTTGTCTGTGCACTGGAAATGAATTAACCTTCCAAAGCATGTGATACTACCTATTAATTTTATTATTTGGAGAGACAACCTTATGAATACAATTATTTTATATGAGAATGATTTACCTCGTTTTGACGCAAAACTAAATTGACGTGAAGTAATAAAACATTCTGAGAATCATAAAGCATGAAACTATACTAAAATCTCCATACTGCTTTCATCCAGTCTAGTAGATAATGCGAACCAAGATGATTTTAAAGGACTATTGGTTTAATTTTTTTATTTCACTTTTCCAGTTTCTCAAGGCGGCATATACCGCTCTGAAGCTGGCTGCAGTAAACAACGTATTGTAACCCCATTTTCGAAACATAGGTATATATTCAAGGTTCTACAGTAGCAATATTGAAAGCTAATCATAAAGACTTTCCATTTCAATATGTATAGTATAGTTTCCTTGTATATATTCTCATAAAGCCATACAAGCAGTTTAATCCAGTATACTTTTAGAAATTCGTCTAGTTCTTTTTTTAACACTCTAGTAGTTTGACTTATTGACAATCGCGCCTCGGGTCTCGTGTCATGTTGGGGGGTTGATCTCTAGAATATTATTTATTCATCGCGTTAGGTTGGTTCTGGAGTTGTGGTATTAAATTGTAGTCAATAATTTCAAAATCAGGACTGAAGGCGTGCTGGTTCCGAAATACAGATCGTGAGAATGGTAACATGAGTGTTATGATATGAATAGGTATATTATGTTAGAATTTTCGTGTTCTGTGATATGCTGCTCCGACGTTACCATAATAGTGGAACGGCGAATGAAGGTAATGAAGAAACTGGCAACATCCAAACGCAAATGAGCTTTAAGTATATATTATATCCTCCTTACGCAAGAGCATAATTTAAAAAACATATACCTACCTAAACTGGTATGGAACAGGGAAATGAATTATTCTTTATTCTTTCTAGATTGCTACTGCTGGGGAATAATAATGCATTACCACTACGCAACTCATTAGATACTTTTGATAACTCCGAAGAATGGGAAAAGCCGTGACTTTCCTCAGATCCTTGTATAAGACAGCATAATTACGGAAACCACGATTTTATGCAACCAGCTCACGAACGAGAGCACTGGAAAGATTTTATAATAAAAGGAGAAAATTCTTAAAGAAGACGTAAAAGGTTGTTCAACTCATGTGACATACATATTGTTGGAAAACTTAATTATAAATTACAAAGATTTTGACGTTGCTTTTAGTTTAGTAAAGGAACTAAATCCGTATTATTTTTTCGATACCATTTTCATTGTCAAGCTAAACTGGTTTGAACTGCAAAGGAATGGTATAATGTATACGGTTTTCACAGAGCCCTGTTAACAATATCTAGACATACAATATGGTACAATACAATAGTAATGATACTGCGCAGTAGTAGCCCTTACTTACATATTTTTCATGTTTCAACGGAATAGTTTATTTTCATATAATTTCATATAGCAAAAACCAATTAATATTGTACTCCAGCAACACTTTTAATCCAAGATCCATAAGAAGAGACCCTTGTGTACACGTTGTAATTAGCACAGTTATTACCATTAAATGAAGACACGCCGCAAAAGTAGTAATTTCCTTGATCATCTTGACATCTCACTGGGCCCCCTTTAAAAAAAATGTAAGTCGTAAGTTCTCAGGTTTTAGATAATACAACCATTATACGTATAGGAGGATACTTGTTTGATATATTCTTCTAACCTGAATCTCCGTAGCATGGTGTCACACCTCCGTCGTCCGTCCCTGTGCACACCATGTCGTCATTAACTCTTGCCACCCATTTGAATAAGCGTTTGCACGTTTTCAGCTCAAGGAAAGGTACGTCAATTTTGCGCATCCTGTTTTGGATCGTGCCATTAAGTTCTTTTCTTCCCCATCCCGTAACTGTCCCATTGCCTGCGATATGTAGGTATTAAAAACAATATATATTTAACTTTATACATTATTGCATGGTTTAAACCTCCATTTACCTTTCACATCTAACCCTTCTGGAGCAATTTTTAATGGTGCAACTCTATCAGTCAACTTCAACGGTTTCTTTAACTTCAGCAAGGCAATGTCATATATTGGAGTTTCTCCTCTGTCGTTTTCGTACCGTTTGAATTCAAACTTGGGATGTGTGTGAATTTCACTCACGCCTACTACCTGATAGTACGAGCAGATTTTGAAATCATACATCAGAATCAACAAACTTGTGAAAATAAGCTTTGTGGCACGAACCTGTTTGTCACGTCTTATTTCCTCGTCTTTTGATGCTAGGTCTATTGTCCCTGCTGTGACCCACATTTGTTTTGGAGTTGCGAAAACTTTTGAAAGAATATGAGCGTTTCAAGCTTCAACAAATCATTTTAGTATGAATTAAACACTCATTTTCTACCGACTATTATTATACCTCCAGGATCTCTGAAATACGTGCAGTGTCCCGCAGTTACAACCCACTGCTCATTGTAGATTGTGCCTCCGCATTTGAAGAAAGCCGTATTGTTCCAGATTTTTTCAATGAAAACTTGGTACGGGTACGCAGTTGGAGAATCAACTTCTTCTCCTCCAATGATTTTCATGTTCTCCTCTAAACATGACGATGAGATAATACAACTGATATGAGATAATTAAAATTTGAGAGTTTATTTTTTACATAAAATGTAAGCTTACCAGCTTCTGCCTCTTCTCCTTGGTCAACTGTAATTTCATCGTCAACTATAGGTCCTGTGGAAACTTGTGACGCGGCTAACTGACAAGTTGTTAAAAGTATTACCACAAACACTAAACTCTCATGAATCTTTAATCGACGCATTGTGCTAAGCAAAGTCTTAAATGCGCAAGTTGTTTGTGCAAAAGTCAATTCGAATATGAGATCTGTGAAGATCTTTACCGAAGTTGTGATGATGCTTTACGGAATTTATAGGGATGCTGAAACCGTGTTTCTTGGTACTTTAAAAACGAATCAGGTAGTAGTAGTAGTACAACTTGATGCATATGTACCCAAAGTTGAACGCCCATGGTCTGGGTTATTAGCATATTTATAGGTAAAATACAGCTAGAGTTTAGAGTTATGTGCAAAATATGTTGTCAAAAACAACTTGGGAAACCATTGTGTACCGCTTTTTATACAGCACATCATTGATGATGAGCCTCGTATACATGTCGTGCAATCTTGTTATAGTATTGTTACATTTCACCAGAGTTGCAAAAAATTGCAAAATTTAGAGGAAAATGTTAAATCTTAATTTGACCTACATAACACTTGTGTCACTCACATTTGCGAAGTTTTATATCAGATTCAGTTTTATCTAATAAATCCTTGACATGGATTGTAAAATTGTCACATAAATAGTACATTGCATTTTAAGCATATTAAAATACCACGCTGGTTATCGCAGATTCGCACATATATAAATTAGTTTGAATTGTAAAGTTCACTTATTTTTCGCCAGCATCATTTTTTTTCAGAACCTGAATGATAGCGACTACTACTCACAGAATCAACGTGGTAGTTTACCTGGGTCTGGGTTCACCAGTGTATACCTACGATATATCAAGAATTCTTCAGTGGAATTCAAACGTCGGTGAGTGACATGAAATGGAATCATGAAACTAGGATAACTGTTATGTATGGTCATAGCTTGCAAAGTGATGGCGTCAAAACGAAAGGTAGTTGCAGGCATTTATAACTAACTCAAGACACATCTGACCTTACAATTAGACAAAGCTAGATTTGAGTAATTGAGACATGAATTTCTAACCTGCGGAAACTTTATTGAGTGTCACGAACTTTAGAATACATTATGGAGTATGTACGTACCTGTACATACGCTTAACCATAAGCGGGTTATCATAAATGATATACATACATAATACCAAGTTGTATGTATTTCAAAACTTTTCGACCGCATTTTTTATTCACAGGGGGTCCCTAGAGTGCACAAACAACCGCATTCATTACACATTAGACAAAACAGGAACAATCTTTCAATATCATAATAATTTGATAGAGCTTTAATTTAGACTACTAATACTAATAGACTACTGTTACTAAAATCAAACTAGGTATATCAACTACTGAAGAAATACACAATATTCAAATCATGATGAGATTGACGGTTCACGCTACAATGTCATAAGTTGCCAACATCCTTTATTCGAAAAGGCGTCATTCGTCAATGTGCACGTGGAAATACCTGCCATACCTGGAAGTATTCAAAATTGTACTTTGCTGATAAGAAGCAATTACAGTGGAAAAATTAAGTACGATACAGGGCGTTTACTATCCAATTGTAAGTTGAGCCGTCTTTGCATGCTCCGTTTTACGTTTAGGTTTTAGGATTCATATTTCTGGGCTAAATAAAAACTTAAGAGTGTGGTCTAGCACTTGTCGTTTATTATCGAGAAAAGAAGTAAAAAATATGTCAGAGTCATACTGATAGCGAGTCACCGTTCTTGATCGTTTCCTTCTATTTTTACCAAAATTGAATTGATTTTGTCGTATGTACCTATGTTTATTGGTTTTTTGCTGTTGCTTAAGAGCCCGCTTTGAGAACGAGCAATGTAAAAAAGTTCCCATTCCTCTATACATAAACGCTTGTATCCCATTGCCCCCCTTCAACAAGGGAGTCCGGC
>JAANSN010002452.1:0-24028 GCA_036850665.1 Dicranocentrus wangi | reverse complement strand
CAACCGCCAGTCCGCTTGCCCAATGTTTTCTCCGCCAACCACCCCGCCGGCGGTGTACCTAGATAGATAAAACCACCAACCGCTTTACGCCAAACCGCCGATGCGGTACCGCATTGGCGGGATACCGCCGGCGGTTGCAGGGCTCTGGTACGTGGATATACGGTGAGAGAAATATTGAAGGAAAAGTTACTCCAAAACTAACAAATCCTTTCGTGCATACATCAGAGCAAATTAAATTATCTATATGGGAAATTTGCCATATACATGTGTTTACCCTGTCGTGTATAAAATAACATAATATATAAGACATTCAAATGCGCATGAAAGTATGTAGTAAAATGAACCTCGTATTTCATTTTCGTGGTCTCTATAATGTGGCTTACCATGTCTGCGACTGTAAAGATTGGTGTCTAATTTAATATTCTTATCAATCTTGTAAGGTGTTAGAGAAGGTCATCTGGGAAAAGGAACATCAGCACTCTATCGTCTGCTCTGGCTGGAATAGCTCCACAGATATTTCTCGGTATTTCAGATCGAAGCACATGAAAGAAGATCAAGCACACAATTCTAGAAGATAATATGCACAAGTATTACATACTAGACTGAATCTCTTGTGACATAACAATGGCCGTGACCATATTTTTCATGAGTGTGGGTTCTTGCTTCTCTCAAAAAGTAGTAAATAGAAAAGCTCATTGTGCTTTATATATGCGAGTCCCTTTGACGCACCAACCCAAGCTATCAAGCAAGTGTAGCCTCATTTGTGTGCGAATCTGAAATCATACTTGAAAATCGCTATAATTGAGATGACGGTATTTAATATTATTTTACGTATACTATGCACTAATGACAGACTATACAATTAATCGTAATCAAAGTATTAAACAAAGGATAAACATTTAATTATGTTACCGTGAATAAAATGTTGTTTGTCACTCGTAGACTAACAAAACAAAATGAATCAAAAGTAACTACATTTTAGTTTAGATTTTATTCATAACAACCCTAAAGTATTTTGGTACATTGATGAAGCCTATTTCTGGCTCGAAATCTGGTTTGGGATTATCAGGGTCGGGATGAACTTCAAATTTCTGAAATATACTGACCGTAAACAGAAACAGAGTATCCTTGGCCAGCGCTTCTCCTAAGCATGCACGCTGTATCAACAAAGTAAAAAGCAGGCTTCATTTACTTGCAAAATATGTACTCAATGTGACACGGCGTTTATTCCCCAGTAAGTAATGCATAGAATAAATTAAAATTGTTACTTACCCTGCCAGCAGAAAATGGAATTAATGCTTCATTGCGAACTACTAGTTGGCCATCGTCAGATAACCAACGTTCTGGGCGAAAGTTTTCCGGATCGCCCCAAACGGCTGGATCATGATGTGAAGCATAAATGTTTGGTATTATGGTTGTCCCCTTACGTAGCAAATACCCATGGAACACAGTATCAGAATGCATTCTGTGCATTACTCCTAATGGTGTTAAAGTTGATTTCCGAAGCACTTCCATTATTACAGCTTCAGTATATGGCAAACTATAAGAAAAAATATGGCAGTTATAAAATATTTTGGTTAGACATTTTCACAACTTAACGAGATGCATAACGTAAGTACGACATTGATTGTGAGAATTAAGAATATTGAGCGAAGAGTTTCACCCAGTGACAAACTTTTAGTCATAGTTGGAAGTTTGGAAGTTGAAACTCAATCAACCTACCTGACTTTGTCTGATAATGCAGGCAGTCGCGACTTGCCCACAACACTGCGAATTTCAGCAATTAGCTTGCTTTGGATGCAAGGATGGTGGCTCAAGTAAAGTAAAGTCCACACCAGGGTTGTCGAACTATAAGTATTATGAAAACCCTAATTAATTAATCAATTTTCCTGTCCAGAAAAATCAGTAAGTGCAATAAGTTTCTATTCGCCAGGTTACGTTGTTTCGTTTCCAGCTTCAAACAGATCTGTCACTACAGCCTTCAAATTCTTCTCTGCAAAATCAATACCATATTATTGTTATCGTGTTATTTACGTAGGATCCAATGATGTGTATACTTGTATACCCCCAGATGTTTTAAAGAAGCTTGAGGTGGGATCCTTGTTAGCCTTTTCTATTTCCATCAAGTAATGATCAATTAAATCTCTGCGTAACAATAAAATGGGGATTTTAAATAATAAGGCATCATCCGTTAAATACGGAGTGTAAAATGTAAAAAGCGTTTGTATACTGGGGACAAGTGCGATTCAGGTAAACTTTGTGCTGTTCAATAGTTTCTTCGCTGAGTTCCTGTAGTTCTCTAACAGACTTAACAAGATTAGTCCATCCGGACAAGGTTGGAGCAAAGAATCTCAGGATTGGTGCATACATTAGACCAGTTTTTGAGGTTGCTTCTAGAGCCCTGTCGAATTGAAATTTCTCAAAAAATAATGGCAAACCATAGCTGACACTGACATATATATATTGTGCGCATCTTTGCAGCCTGGTTCTTACTTCATTAAGTTATTGGATTTGCAAAGAATTTCCGAGTTCTTGCCTGGAATACTATTTCCACAGCCAGTTCTCCGTCCACTCACAATGTGCCATAGGCTATTGACAACTGCTCCATTGAACAAACGATCACACGTAATAGCAGTCCCCTCATTTTTTCCAAACCACTCCAGTACGCCACCAACTTCTTCAAGGATCATTCCTTCCATGACAGATTTTGCAAATCCAAAATCCCGTAGTGTTCTGAGAACAAATCGCCGCTGGGATTCCCAATGTTCGCCTTCCGCGTTGATAATTCCTAGTTCAAATTAAACATATATACAATCTCATCATCATCTAGGCATTGTACTCAAGTCAAGTGTACCATAATTCCCTTCAGACATTGCTAAGAATACAGCATTTTGTATCCTGCCAGTTGAGCACGTCTCACTGAAGAGTTCTCTTATCAGTTTTGGATCATTGATGACGATGGCTCTAAAATGAGATGCGTTAAATCATAGATTCGCGACGTTTTGATGTTTTGTTAAATAATTTTTTATCGTTGCTTGTAAATTTACTCATCCATGCCAAGTCTAACACGAAACATTTTCCCATAGGTCTTCATCCACTCCATAAATTTTAAATGGGGACGCTTGCCAATTTGGTGAATATTTCCAATAAACGGCAGCCCTGGCGGTCCTGTCCAGAAATTGTATACGAATATTACGAATTGACTTTTCAAGATTTATTTTGGAATGGCTAGTCAGTGTTTACCTGGAACCGGAATATACGCTGTGTTCTTCCTTGTAAATGTCAAATTACAGCACAGAAAGATTATAACAAGTATAAATACAACCTCTAACAACGTTGAGAAGAATGCCATATTATATCTGAACTCTGAACCCTACGTATGACCTTTTGTTAAAATCGGGGAACTATAATTATACTAATTCTTTTTTCCTTCGGTTTGGATTTTGGAAAGGTCAAAGTCGAATCTAAACGATTTTTGAAAAGGCTAGGAATGATAAATTAGAACAACTATATTGGTACTTATAAGTAGTTAAATTAAACTTTGCTCTGAAAGTAATATTATTTGCCTTGGTAGAGAGAAATAAATAATAACAAGCATTTGCTTCGCCATAAATTCAATAAATGACTCGGCAATTCAATCATGCCCTATTTATTAACTGCATGATCCAGGTTTTGAGTTTGATAAATATATCTTTTAACTTTGAGAAGACAGATGTAGTACCTATGACTTATGGAAAAGTCCATTACTGCTTCCTTTAGCTTAATTGTTATTTGGCAGATTGATATTATGCACCGTTTATCACGAATTTTCCTCTCCAAATCCTTGCATTAAATTAACGCGTCATCCGTAATGCCAGCTAAATCCTGAAATTACGCCTACATTCGCATCCTTACGTCATAAACCCCCAAACCGACACGCCCATCAATTGGAAAAATATCAATAGTGAGGAAAAATAAACCTGGTAATACGACGGGCGACTTTTAAAATGCCTGATCTGTCAGATCTGTGTTATTATCTCGCTGCATAATAATTGGACTTGTTATTTTTTGCTCACAATCAAATCAACTTATGTGTACATTTTGAAAATTATTTTCCTGGTAATTCGTCTACACCACATCACAATCCAGCTTTTTGTTCCCAGAACAAATACGGAAAATAAATTTACAAAACATGCAAAGTATTTCTTAAGGAAAAGTGTTCTTCCAATTTTGCTTACGAATGTTAAACTTTGGTCTAATGCATGAAGCGGACAAGCATAAATAAATAAATTAAGGGATGATTGCGCGAAGAATGGATTATCAACACGGAATATCAGGCAAAGCAAAGGGAGTGGAGAACCATATAACTAAAGGTGTATATAACGAATCCCTAAACAAGTCAGGTACCCACAGTACAAACCTTGGCCGTAGTGTATGTAGCAGCAAGTATACACACAGTCCCAGTATATCAATTAGCTAACTCCACACTACGTACCGTGTAGGTAAACTATGATGATTATTTCTGTATGTTATACAAACATATTCCTCATGTAAACACTTAGCAAAATTTGTACACATACCTATTCCGTTGTGCTTGTGCATTTTCTTGTAAGAAATCAAGCAAGTGTCATTAGTCATTGGCGCAACACGTTCTTATTAAACAAGTCTATATAACAAAAAAACTAGGTATGTCTTATATTGTATTCTCAACTTTTACATTGAAAAAATTGTCCAAACGTTCTAGTCGTATCTAGTTTATAATCTCCTGTACTGAAAAACGAAAGGTAACCCTTTCGCCCAAGTGCGTATAACTCGTTAGCTTGAAAATAAATTAACTTACAATTAGAATCACCATTATAATACGCATTGTAAAATGTGAAAATTCATTTTGTGATTTCAGGTTATTTGAAACGCATCCAGATGTGAAAGATGTTTTTATGCCTTTCAACGGAATGAAAGTAGACGAGCTTCAGCAGAGCAAGCAACTTCGGGCCCATGCGCTCAGGTAAATCATGAAAATGCTTTATATATTATTATAGTTAAAGTTTATTTATAGCGTAGAGTAGAGATGTAGTGTCTAACAACAGAAGTTGGAACAAAAATTAGACATACGCGGGGAGCAGCAGGCCCACCCCGTGTTTCCTTTCCATAAAGCGCAGTTCGCATAACGTAGTTTCCATCCGCTCCTTTGCATTAAAATTCCTTGCGAAATTTTAATAAAGCATGAAAGCAGAATATTAAGATACATCACTTCATAAGTATGAACTAATTACCTCCCAGATCAAATATATACAAACTAAAACTCTATGATATATAAAGTTTATCACGTAACGAACGAAACATATACTAATGGAGAATCCTTTATTTTTTCGTTAGGTTTCAGTGCAAAAATGCAAGTTTTATCTGCAAAAAATAAACTAATTAACTAGGTTCTAATTTGTATCTGCAGCCAGTTGATAAACTTTCAGATGAAGTGGAATGTATTATCATAAATAAAAGCAAGCGTATAATTACGATTTCATATAGTTTAGTTCTGAGTGTAATCGTCATTCGATACAACCACGCAAAATGCCTTAGCAAAGCTAAACCGCTCCTGGACAGAGAGAAGCTTCACTCTACCCAATGCTGCTCGTATTAAACAGAGTATTACTTGTAGTGTATGATTAACGATTGTATGTATAATGAAATTGCTTTCACTCTGATAATTTTCTTGGGCTGCTGAAAGTTTTTCCGTTCTGTAATGCATACCGTGTTTGATTCAGAATTGAAGAGGATACGAGTATGCGGTGTAGTGGATACACACTCTGTCATACACTGATTAAACAAATTAGAAAATCAAATGAGGTTTTATGCATGACGAGTTAGAAGGGGAGATTTGTCTGTGATCTCATACATTTCCTTTTCCTTACATTTTGACTTGCTGAATCTGTGATTCTAACTTTTTTCATTATTATGAGTGCATAATAATAAGATTCCCCCATCCATCCCATTTTCACAACTCTCAAGCACAAGTCAAATATAAGGATATAATATGTAGGAACTAACTGAGTGAGTGAGTGAGAGGCACTAGGGTATTTTATTTTGCAGAGAAGGAGCATGGAATGTGAACGGAGGTATGTGGGTGATAAAGCACGATCAAACACAAGTTTCTATTCACGAGACATAACTACTTCTTCTCTTGATGTCAAAAGCACATCTTTTTAAAGTTTACAATCAAAAGTTGAAAGGTTCTTTCTTCTATTTTCTCATATCCCCCATGCGCTTCTTACATCTAAGGGTTCCTTGCAGAAACTCGGAGAAGAATGAAAGTGGGATGAAGGTACGGGATCCTAAAGATGATATTACGCCAACAATGCATATTTTGGATAGAGAAGACACATAGCTTGTGGTCAGTCATGTACGATTTAAAAAGTTCATGCTCGGCTATAGTCGCTCTCTCTGTAAAATTCTTTTAAAGAGTTTAAAACGAAAAAGTTCTAAATCCACATCTTATGGCTGTTTGCAGAAACCGACCGACGCGACGAGTCGACATTCAAATATAAATCTTGGTTACTTCCATTTTATACAAAAATGATTTCACAAACACAGAAACTTAAGGCTTAGTCAAATTACAAATTGCTTTGCTAGATAGCTTACTCTAGATTAGATGACCCTTGCAATCTGCAACAAACGTTTTCTATAACATTTTGTTAATTCCCCTCACTCACTTGTAGCAAAAATTGATTTAATATTTGTTATTCTATTATATTTTCAGGGTTATGGCATTCGTTCAAAAAGTGGTAGCCCGACTGGACGAAAAAGAGAAGTTGGATAAATTATTAGAGGAACTTGGGAAAGCACATTTCTACTACGGTGCTCCAAAGAAATATATCGATGTAAGTATTAGAAAATATTAATTACAACTTACAACATCATATTACTTATCTTTAGCGATCCAGTATGCTACATTATAATTATTAGTATCTTGTTAATTACATTCCGACGATAACCCGAATACACTTCAACTTGTAATTGAAGATTCTGGGTGACATGCTTGATGCTACCGTTTCCGCTAAAATTATGTTCAACTACAATTTACTTTCGTCGGGCACTATTGAATGCGATTTTCTAAATCGAGTAGTAACATTTTGAAAAAGACCAGAGACTGCATCGTACGAGCAACAATGTAGTTAACCTTAGTTAGAATTAAAACGTAACCTAAATTCCTGTCGCGTTGTCGATTGGTGATATTTTCGTAGCGTCAAGACGTGACCTAATGCATTGGTACACATGGGGCGAGACAATTCCTGAATATTTTTAACTAGGAAAGTGCCAGTATAATGTGCGCTCGGCGCTCGCTCTATTATTCCGTCTTTGTATTTGTAGACCATGAAAGTCTTGAGAAAAGCGTTCCTCAGATCTTTTTCCATTAGGATGCTTCATTTAACACAATTACAGTAAATTCATTTATCATCATCTTCACCATGAAGAAAAGAAGACTTAAAAGAACTTTTTTCACCCCTTTCCTTCTTTTGGTACTTTTACCACGTATGTATTTCACACTTCACACTTTCAAACCACCAACTCTAGAGACGAAATGGGTTTTCTATTCTACATCTACATATTTCAAAAGTAGATAGCAGGATAGCACCCCACAACTACTACATCCCACCATCATCGAATTGGCAAGAACGTGAAAGAAAGTCTAGCGAAGTATTTTTGTCAGAAACAGCAAACCGACCGGAAGATAGGATATATTACAGGAATGTGAAGTGACACACTTCGACAATTCTAATTTTTATTGGAGACTCGAACTGCGGTTCATGCCATCATCGTCTAGGCATGCAGGTTTAGTCCACAGTCTACATACCCACATCTCCAACGTTCCGAAACACTGGACAGTTAAACTCTGCAAAGTTTAGTAAACTCTTATTGAAAACTTGTTTTCGCAACTGGAATCTACATACAGTGATAGTGTAGGTAATTTCAGGTGTCGCAAACATCCAATCCAGGGTTTCATCGATAAATACGTACTAATTTCCGCCTCGAAATGTTTCCTGTCTCTCTCTACATCCACACATACGTACGAGCGTTGTGCCCACAAATCACATTATATCGTTCGAGTTCTTAGGACTTGAAAATCTTCAGTGTCACTTCCCCCAGAATACTTCTTAAGGAGTTGCACTTCGCAACGTAATGCCATTAGCGCTAAACGCTCTAAAGTTTCACCAGACATCAGGGTTTCCAGTCAGTCGTTTCATTCTCCCTTTCATTGGTTGGCACTCATCGAAGCATTAATTTCGTTTCCGTTATATTTTCGAATTTCTCTACTTCCAAAACAAGTGCTAATGTGCACTCACTATGAAAACAAGTTTTGCACTGACAAACTGTGAGATCCCCTTTTAGTGCTTGTACCGTACTGGCTCTTTGTGCTGCTAAAAGCATAAAGCTAGCAATTCACCATGTATCACTAAGGGTATATGATTTTAGCATTTCAGTAACCAGTCCATTCATTGTCGAACAATTTTCCCACTTTAAACATGCTGTATATACATCATTATTATTAAGACTCAAAGTGTCAGAACGAAGTAAAGCGTGAATTATTAATGACGTTCACGGGTTCTTTCTTGCTTGATTGAATTCCAGCAGGAGGGATTTACACTCCATTCCATATGAATTTTTGGCATCGCTAATTTAAATTCGTCATAGATGGGGTGTGATATGATCATATAGTGTGTGAACTAAAACTTTCATTTACTGAACAATTTAGCTACAAACGCGACCAATGTTTGAGTAATATCTCTTCATTTTAAGGGTTCTCTAACTCAAGTGATATATGATATGATAATATATTCTCCATTCTAATCCCCACGCGGGTTCTGAATTGACTGGCTTTTGTACTTCGTCACAACTGGTACAAGTCCTGGAACCAGTGTGGAAACCATATGATTTTTATTATCATGTCGTTCCATATTATGGTGACAAAAGCCTTTTATTGTCTCATTCATAACCGAAGCCACATAATTGAAATTCCAAGCATGATTCCATGTGTAAATCAACCACGTCATGTAACCCTGATAATTTCGCTTCGAAGTTGAAGCAGACAGATGCTATACTAATTGTACAAATTTATACCTGAATTAAATGGTGAAAATACAAAGTAGAGTTTGTATGCAGTATGCGATGACATTAACAACAAGTGGGGAAAGTGGACGTATATGCACAAAAGTATATTATAGGTGTGTGAATTTTATCGGTTTGGTTTAACCGATGACAGGAATAAAGGAAAGAGTCTCTTGAGGTAGGCGTAAAACCCCGATGATCTTGAGCTAGTCATAATGCAATTTTCTAGTCAAGCATCTCATTTTTACAATATTTTGTCGAAAGAACAGAACCGCATATTTTTACACTTGCCTGACCATAACTTGTATTTGATAATAACTTTAGGAAAACCCATCCTCGAACTATTTTAATTGTATCTGTAAGTTTTCTAATTTTGTAAAAGTGTTCTACAACTACTTACACGTTATACGTATAAATTACAATGTACATACACGGAGATATTCTCAGTGCCTAGGCTGCATGGTCGCGGCGTAACAAGTAAGCCAGGTAGCCACTACCTGCCTACAATACGTAGTGGCTGAGTGTGGTGCAAAAACGATAAATACTACTGATAGGGAGTTTTGTTTAAATTTACAGAAACCTAAGCCAAATTAGCCGTCACCATCTTATAGATGCCGAATTCCAATGATGTGTCGCCTTGATCTGAGAATACTCCTTACTGTAAAGTGTATATTCTTGATATTAGTGCTCTAGGATATCCGAGTATCATTCCATTTTCCACCGTAAGTACTGAAGACAATCTCCGTAGTTTTCGGCTCCCTCTTTTCTGTCTGCCAAAAAAATCATAGCTGGAACAGAGGACAAGGATTCTAGATTGCACTAGAGGCCCCACGGCTAGCTTTGCCGTTACTTTCACTCACAAGTCCCAAGACTCCCAAGCTGGCTAACAACCGGTCGTAGATCCGATCATTGGAAGTACATCATGTCTACAGTGATAGATTTCATCTGGTGGATAATTTCCGTTTCTTTTTTGTAGTCATAAAAGAAAATGGAACCCAGTGAGAAAGAAAATAGAAGAATGGGTATATGTATGTATGGGTACTGCAATTTCATTCCACACAGTCTCACTCAACAACGAAAGTCGCAACTGTAATCAGGATAGGATGAGTGTGCCCTAAAGTCTTCCCTTCCTTCAGAAATATGAAATCCACTTCCTTTGTTCAGCGTGGCCGTCGAGTGTATGTATGGATGGTGTATAAAAGAAGTACATAAACAGGGAGCCTAAAGATATAAATCGAAATAGTTGACGGACAAAAAGACCAACTCCGTTGGAATATTGACAGATACCATATATATTACAAATATTACAATGCACTCTATTACACATACACATCGGATCGGTTTCTTTTACAAATAGGTGCATACAAATATTAGTAATGTTATGTTGGGTAGTTTATGTTGGATTTGAAGCTGTAGTTGTAATGGTGTTAAAGGAAAAGACACATCAAAAAGATATTGAATACACCTAATATTATTTCTTGTCATGCCATGTCATCATCTAATCTGCCATAATTTGGCTTACTACACGGAAGAATTCCATCCAATTTAGCCTAAATCTCATGTCCGTCCGTATACCCCTACCCCATATACCCCTTAACCCGTTTAGCAATTTTTGTTGTTATCAAGAAGTGAAGCATTATTCACTCACTACAGAGCGTTCGGGCTAGATATATAAATCGAAAGCTTCTTCTATTCTCTGTCCAACAGAGTATTTATTGCAATTTGCAATGTTGCATTCCCGTGTATCTCGTTACGAAACAGGATAACAGATACGAAAGGATTCCATTATTTTGAAGATTTATCTTATAAACAAGAACTGATTTTGTTTGATAACGTGAAGCGTAATCGTGAATGGAATGGATTCTTCTGATTTTGTGTGAAAATAATAGATGGGCCATAGGGTTGGGCTTTTGTGGTTCTAATAAGCTCCTTTTATAGCCTATCATGTAACATGTATGTAACCATCATGTATCATGTTTCTTTTCGTTTTTTACAGCAAGTTGGCCCACAATTTGTGAAAGCCATTGAGCCATCACTAAAGGATATTTGGTCGACTGACCTGAAGGAATCTTGGACCCAGTTGTTTTCCTACATTTCCTTCCAAATGAAGAATTCTTTGACAGCCGCGGAAAAGGCGAAGCGCGGATCGAAATAAGCGGATACGTGCCATTTTAGATTAATTCTATGCAACATAAAAAAAGTATTAAAAAATGAGATTGTTCAAGAACTCTCTAGGTAAATAGCTTGTACAAAAACCTCGTAAAGAAGTCACAAAAAACCTCACAACATGCAACAGTCACAATCCCCCATTTTACATTTTTTTGTACGAATGATGGAATACCGAATACCGCGTATACCTATGCACATAGGGATTTGGGGAACCCATTTGGTTTCGAAAAGTTTGCAATTTTCTGCATTTTTCCGTCGTCAGATTGCTGTAACTTACTGTTTAAAAATGTACAAAACTTATGATGTCTGTCAACTATGTTTTAGACTTGTATTTAGAGACTTATTTCAAATGTACCATAGTATGTACCATTATTACAATGAGCGAGGATGCGTCTAATATTCCATATACATATTACGTTGATACAGATGAGGACCGTGAGCAATGTAACGGAAACTATATATATTATGGAGTATTGAGAACTATGAGTATCAATTGAAATTGATGTGCAATAGAGTAAGAAAAATGAGTTATGATCTTTCTCCGAAAATGCATAAATAAAAACAGTACGCTTCTAATGCTTGCTAACGTTCATTCGCTTACAAACTATAAATTCCACCCATGCATATTGTTAGTTTTTGCCTCTACTGTAGAACTTTTAATCAAACCGAATCCACGATGACGAAATCCCATTCTTCGAAAGCAAACATGACACTAGACACTTTTTATTGAACGAGCAAGTCGCACTGAACCGGACACTAAAACGTGTATTATTGCTCTTTTCTTTTTTATATTTCAACAATATGTAACAAGTAACAATATTATATATAACCAGTTAGTAATGCTGCAATATCATGTGCTGCTGTGTGTGACGCATCATGAATTACTATAATGAAATTAACAGAGAGATATTAAATAAATATCTCGTTCGGATCGGGAGAATGTTACCGTTCATGGTCTTCTTGTGTAATATGTACATGGATAATGGCAAATATGGCGACCTTCATTATGGTCGCGATTTAAGGTTAAATGTAACACACGATTTCGAATTCTATAGTGCGACAGCTATCGCTTTCTAAATAATACACAGTTAATTGACAAATGCGAAAAGAATCATACTAATTGTAAGATAGCTTGATTGCTTTAGTTTATTTTTCGGATTTTTACATACAAAAGAACACCAATGAAGATAATGGGTAAGGACAGAAGGTGAGGATGTCAATTTGGGTAATTTTTTATTCGCGAGCGAGCCTGATGCGAGGAATATTTTTCTTAAATTGTTAACAATTATATTGAGAATTTACTAGTTGATGAAGTAGATCCAAGTGGTCCGTCATCTATGCTATGCTACCACCGATGATGGGCCTTTAAATAAGTTTACCTATTATGTTAATTTTTAATATTTGCAAGTTTGCAACGTGTTTGTCGTGTCCAAATCCAACCAAACTATTTCTAAATCCACTGCTTTACGCGTTTCCTCGAGGAATTAACATTGTTTTGCTTTCAGTTTTTTATGCAATCGTTCCCGTTCCTCTCAATCCTCTCTCCCAAGAATCGACTTCTATTTGACATGTGGATAATGCGATGGGCGTAGTCGGGGTTTAATTAATCCTTTTATACACGCGCATGCACATTGGTCGTATAATTGTTTGGCATTCGGCAATCAACTTTGTAAATAATGTTTAGTGTATAACGTAAGATTATTGTTAAAATGTGCAATGTGATACATACATATATCCGGATTAGGATTGTTGTTTAGCCATACATTTCTCTTTAATTTAATTGACCTTAACAGTATTGTAAAGAAAATTGTTTAAGCAAACGAATTTGTAATGACTCGGTTTTGTTTTTCGAAGTCCGAAGTATTGATCTTCGATCTTATAGAAATTAAGTATTATTTTGCGTTAAATTATATTACTATATTACATTTCTGCTAAATAAGCTTCATCGCGTTGATTATGATATATATATATAGCAGAGATGTCGAAAGTTCAGTTATCTGCAGTAGATGTATATTGTTCAAAATCGGAAAGAATAAATAACGCTATGAAGATTGTAAATTGATTATAAAACATCAAGCATCGAACTAATAAAACGAATTTACAAATTACATAAACTTTGTTTTGGCTGCTTTCTCCACTTATAAGTAATACACGGAGCCAATTCAGTCAGAGAAAGGCAAAAAGCAAGTCTCTGTTCATCCATACCAAGCAATTAACTAAAAGAATGATGATTTTTAACGTTATTAGTAACCCATCATCACTTAACCTATCCACAAACACCAACAACTCTAGCACATCACAACGTTTATTTCTTATTTTTAGATATGGTCGCGGGTGGTTAATTAAAGTATGCAAGCAAAATTGGACTAGAGGAAGTATTTTAGTACAATGTGTGATATAATGTGACAAAACATGCAGCTGGAAAAAGTAAACTTTATATTATGACTATTATGGGCATTAGGATGTAGGAAACTACTCCACTAATGATATTCTATGTGAGCATTGAGTAAGCAAACTTTCTTTAGCCAATCATTACCCGATTACCATAGTCAGTCATATTTCATATCATGAATTTTCATCAAGTAGAAAAAAGTATATTTGTACAAAAATTTGCTTATTTATTCATTACTTCCATTCAAAGTATCTCGCCATACATAGCATACAAGGTATTCGGTCTTGAGAAAATTATAGACGAACGTATTGTATATCATAGAAATATTGCTCCATACAGAATGAAACAAATAATAAAATATCTTTCTAATAACTGAGTAAATATGTTTTAGCAATCGACAAAAATTTACATTTTACGTTGATTCTCAAAGTTGACAGACAAGCGACACACGCACACCACTTGAAGATATTAACTTAAGAACCTACAATGATGTTATTGATGGGGATGTGGATTAGCTTTACAAAGAATCCAATGAAGCCCATAATACAGAAACCGATTGCCGTGGCCATTGCAATTTTCTGGAACTCCTTTCTGTCTGGCTTTGTGCATCTTTTTACGAGACGAATGGAATCCTTGGCGAACTGTCTGCCAGGTTCAACAAATGCCATAACTTGATCCATGATGAAAAATGATAGTTTCTGAAGTCAGTGGTACTTTCAACCTGAAACAAAATAAAAGTTTGATACCATAAGAATTAAAAATACTCAATTCACAAAAAACCAGGAAGGGAATTCCTACTTTTTTATCGTAACGTAAGAAAATTAGAGAATCGCAGGATGTAAAGAAAAGTCAAAGTAAACCGAATTTCAATTTGACCAATATCTATTCTGATTGCTTGGACCCGAAATTACAACAAACACCTACCCTATGCCCAACTTTACAAAACTACTGTTTAAATTACATAAATAAGTATGAATAAAATAGAATATTCTGTCTGTGATGATGTGACAGAAGTGGCTGTGATGAGTTTTTATCTGGCGTCAATCAGTGAGCGCAACACAGTAACGGTAATCATGCAGCCATGCTTATGTAAAATCAATTAAAAGTAACGTTATAGATGGTGAACAGAATATTTAAATTTTTACAATTATACTATACCACACATCAACTGCGCCGTTTCTTACCAAAAATGTCACCCCACGAACGTCACGTATGGCGTAGTAATTTTCTCACAGTATAAATGGTACAGCCACAGCCAGATAGACCGATTCCCTGATTTCTTCTTTCCTGTTTTCAAAGTTGAAAGTGAAATAATTAAACCATTGATTGTACATGATATTTTCTACATACCAGCAACCAGCATCATAAATAGTAGTGATACAAATTAGTTAAAACATTTTCGTTCTAATTTTCTTACCTATAGTAAATTTAGCCCAAAAATCCTCGAGTCCACTTAAAGAGAAGGTGTCTTCCGTCCGTGACAATCTATTTATGACTGCAACCTGCAACTAGAAAGTTTCAACTTGAACCATTTCAGCACAGTATCGGTACTTTTGTAGAGCTGTGTGTGAGTGATGTGGATGTGGATGTGGATATACTTAATATGGAAAAGGGATAACATTGATATTTATTCGTATTTGTACAATCTAGCAGTAGTAGTGTACATATGTACTACCTTGAGACTTTTCTGGTGTGTGATGTGGTGATGGTGAGCGTTGATGAGCATGCAAAACAACCGTAATGTACTCTTCAACTATATAAACTCCTCTGACATCACTGTTTACGTGGCCTCTCGGCACACACAAGATGCAAGTGAGTGTACGAGGCTCAAAAGGGGAATGAGAGTCTTTGGTGGACCAACATTTTGTTGCAATATACAGTACGTGTTTGGGAGTAAGATAGCTGTTGAAAAAAATGTTGAAATCAGATGACGTGTAGCTTCAACCCTTCCCCGAGATTCCACATCAGCCGAACTCGAAGAACAACACACTCGCTTCACATCACATCACACACACGCCAGCTATATATATAACCACACACAGTGTGCGAGTTTGTGTGAATTGTGACATTGTGAGCTATCCTATTCGTATGTAGTAAAATATAAAAAAAACTCATACTCACCTTCACACATGCATTCATTCACTTCACAATTCACTCCCATTCCCATGCTCTGCACTAAATATTTAATATGCAGTTTTAACAGACCGACTCTCTGCCTACATGTTCTGTTCTGTGTGTACAATTATTACACACGTGGTAAAAACAAAAATGGAAAATGGCTCAGACGATTAAAAATACTAGATTTGACAGTCGGTCGACTCGACAGCGCAGCGTCAGCGACAATAAACTATTCGAATTACTCGAAATAATATGCTCTCCAAGAACGTGTAATCCATCATTGATTAGAATCATTGTCCGAAGATGAAAATAGTTACAATTAATCATTGTTGTCGTTAATTAGTCGTTGTTGGATGGAAGTTATGGAATGGAACATCAACTTCCAATGCGCACCGCATTTACTACTCGTAATTTAACAAAATGCAACATCAATCAAGATGACCTGAGGAAAGCTTTTTCTCGCTGTTTAATATTGTTCATCAACTTAAATGGTTGCTGGAGCTGGAACCGGTGAGGTCGTTTGTGGTAGGCAAAATTGGCATTGGCATTTCTGATGAGAAAATCGCCTCATGAAAAATACGGTGCATGGTGCATTGCAAATTGCAATTGCAACTGTTCATTTATTGAACTGATCACTGATCAACGTTTTATAGCAATAAATTGTAAAGCATCTCCGATGGTGGCACGTTGCCATTTGCATGCACTTGGACCTTGGTAAATGAACTAATGATGGAATTGATGGAACTGGACCCTGGACATATTGTGTGAGTCAGGTTATGGGGATTAGGAATCTTAAGGGTCCATTTGTAACATTGTATGTTTGTTAATTTAGTTAGGTAGCTAATTAAAAATCACTAGCTATATACTACATGGCATGACACAGTTTGAATTCTACATATTTAGGGAGAATCTCCGCAAATGGGTGGGTGGGTAATTATTACTGGGTGGAGTTTATTGTACCACTGATTGCGACATGAGGTGGTGTTTTAAAATACCATTAACTGTATGCAAAATGCAAATTGTGTTATGTATTCGCAATTCGCATTCGCGGCTCTGTTTATTCTTTGTTTGCGTTCGCTGACTATATGGCTCATCTCCTCACTCGTCATCATGTCATCATCATCATATCACAAAATCACAACAATATCACATCAGTATTTTAAAACTTCACTCTTTCTCATTCCCTCCCCATAATTCAGATCAACAGGTCATTCATGGTTGTCATTCATCATTAGGTCATCTCATCTGGTTGGAAAATAAACAAGACGGGGACTCGGGTAAAAAAAGAGGAAATTAGAAAGAGCCTAACAGGTGGTCGCAGCAATCTAATCTAGGTATGTATATTATTTTTTCGTGCTTCAATCTTCTTGATCTTGCTTGATCCATGTGGCTTTTGTTGTTGTTAAATACTATATGTGTTGTTTGTTATTGTTATTTGTTATATGTTTTATGTACGTACACAGCTTGAACGTTAAGACTTGAATTGGATCCTTCCTTCCTCCNCTTTTGTTGTTAAATATGTGTTGTTTGTTATTGTTATTTGTTATATGTTTTATGTACGTACACAGCTTGAACGTTAAGACTTGAATTGGATCCTTCCTTCCTCCTTCGACATATAGAAGAATCTTTGAAGATGGCTGCTACGTCTGCATCGTATTCGAAAAGCGACAATGATGATGATGAGTTGGCGAAGTTTGACCGCAACCAGCTATCAATGAAGTGCCTGTTGGAGTTCTTCATGAAAACAGAGGACCGTGATTTACTTGCGCACAGAAAATGCCTTTCATCCACGGTCAGCTTTATCAGTTGCAGGACAGTTCATGATTCTATGTACAGTTAGTAAACACAAGTACTACATATATGTTAATATTATACTATTATGACAGGTAATCTATAAGTACCTGTACATTTTAAAAAGATGTCTAACTTCAGTCTGTCGTTTGATAAGGTTTGCAACCCGTCATGTTGATGGAAAAGGAAAAGCAGGCGATTGTGGTTTTTAAAAAAGAATCTAAGAAAACCACCGATGATGTTTAGAAGCTTAAATATATAGTGTAAAAAAGTTAATGGGAAAGCCTCATTTTTAGCAGATCAGATCAGAGAGTAGACGTCAGGAGTAACTGCGACGTGCTTCGCTTATCCATATTTTTGTATTATTGTAGATTGAATTTAAGTTTAAGTAATTTGGGTTTGAGGTTTTTTGAAAGTGTTATAAACAATTATAAGTTTACTTTTACAATTTATATGTATATTTATAGCGCCCTAGGTCTAACCGTACTAAATCATATTTTAACACAAAATATAAAATGTTCAGTCATCTCATCGTCAGTTAGTAGTATTGTAATGTACGTACCAAATAACTTAGCCGGTTACGTAACTAATGCTTTTAGAAAAGCCAAATAAGCGAAATTAATCTGTTAGGATTTATTATATACTATTGGTTTGTGATTTAGGCAGTTTTCTTAATTAAAATGGTCAAGTGTGTTGTTAAATCCCATGGATTGTTCAATGCGCGTGTATAAAGTAATACTCATTGTCAACCGTCAGCGAATACAAATTAAAATTAACTAGCTAACATGAGAAACTAAGCTGGTATTAGAACTTTAATTTCAACCTTTAGGTACAGGTTTCGATTTATTTTTCTCTGTACACAAATACCATCATTTCAAAAGAGTACATCTCGAAATTTACATTTTAAATAAATACAGGTAAACGTAGTTGAGTAATAATTCAAACAAAATCACGATTGGAGGAGGAGGGAAGCAACAGTAGATATATACACATAATAATAATATTTATTACATATTCGTATTATGCGTATATGCTTTTTCGTCCTCCTTCAAAGAAATCATCTTTAAAAGTCACAGTTGTCAAAAATTTTATGAATATCTACCCATGTAATTCATCCACGTTACGTATACCTAACAAACTACAACCATTTTCGGTTTAAATAGTCTAATAATTAACATATTATACAAATACAATGTAGCTTTTGTAAAACAAATTCTTAGTCAGTTGTTCTTCATAAATCATAATTATGCTGCAGTATTTAAGTTTAGAAGGAAGTCTTATCGATTTATTTTGTGTAATATACTCTATAATACAATGTTTTGGACCTCCAGAACGAATAGCTATTATCGAATTTTAACAAATATACGCCTTTTCCGGGAAAAACATGACTGCCCACATACACTTCTAAATGTGCATCTCTTCTGTAAACAGGTATTATCACATCAGTATTTGGTTTCGCACCTTTGGGTAACAGTTCTCGACCTTTTTCAACGTCTTCCTTGAGAGCTTGCAGTTCTTCGTCTTCATCGTCATCTTCCGAGGAATTCTCTTCAACATGAATCGACACGGGTTCCTCTGCATTTGTCCACTCAAAAAATAATCCAAATCCTATGTCATATGAATCCGTAGCGAACTCCCAAAACAAGCATGTTCCATCCTTATTTGTTGGTACTCGCACCTATGTAAACCAATTCGTACTTTTAGGCAATTTGGCAATTAAGCTTTTAACTCCAATTAACATTAACAATTCCGCGTTTTCGTAATATGTAATTAATGTATTTGAGAATGAAATTCATTTCTAACCGTAACAGATTCGCCCTGGCCAATTCTAATAATTGCTTCTCCGCCTTCTGATTTTACTGCATCCTTGAACTCTTGAATATCTTTTCGTGTCCACATAGAAGCTGGAGCAATCGCACTCGATTCGTTTCCGTCTTCACTACTTTCTTCACCATCTTCGCGATTATTTACATTAACTACGGGTGGATTATTATCTGAATTTATATTATTTACTACTCCTTCATTCACTTGCTGCTCAACATGCGATTCACTAGGACTAGAAGAACACATTTTATCATTTCTAAGGTGGTCCACAGGTTTCACCGGACTGCCCTGTGGCGTATCATTAATATTCACTTCATTAAACTGCGGAACTGGGTCAACTGTTATGTTATTCTGCGATTGTGATTGATTTTGATCAACGAATAACTGTTGTTGATAAATTTGACGAATGTACTGCTCATAATGTTGTTCTTGAAGCTGGCGAATGAGAATTCCTTGCTGCAATTAGAAAAGTAGTATGTGTATAATGGTTCAAAAAATCTTGATTATAATAAGTTAACAGGCAGAGAGGTATCGTGCAAGCGTATATATTTCTAAATATTATATATATTTACTTGTTCTGGATTTCCAGGATATTGTTGTTCTGCATAGGATTTAAATTGACCAAACGTTTGACGATTTAAAGCATCTTGAATCCTTCTTTTCTGTTCTTCAATTCTAAGCTTTTCCTCCTCTGCTCTTCTATGGATTTCCCGAGCAATTCTTGCTTCTTCATCATCCTCCTTTTGTTGTTCTTCATTTTCCCTTTGTAACCTTACTTTTTCCTGTAAATCTCTTTTGTGCGCTTCAACGAATGGCTTAAAAAGCGGACATTGTTTGTTAAGAGTTGTAACGTAATCAAACATACAATCGGCTCTACTTTTATCACCTAACGCTTGCCACGCTAATCTAGATATAAAAAATAGAATTATAATCGTATTAACATTATTCATTCATTCGTTAATATTTAGCTAAAGCACAAACAGCATTTATTTACCTCCGATCTTTCCCTATCATATCCAGCATTCCCACCGGTGGAGCCTTACTGTCTTCAAATTTTCCCGATACAATTTGGCAAGTGAGGGCTGACAGTTTTAAGCGTTCTTCATACGTAAAATGTACCGCTTTCCCTTGTTTTTCTGTAAACAAACAAAAGCAAAATAGAGAATTTCATGATTAGATTGTTAAACCCTTGAATAAACTCATTTTCTTGAATTTTTTGACTAGGCACTAGGTCGAATAATTAATGGAAACACAACGTTTTCTATATTCACTACACTACACAAGCATGACTTAAACATATGTACCTCTATAAAAGGTTATGGCTAAATTGTACAAGTCTTTCAGGGAAAATCCCCATTCTGTGAGATATGGTGAGTTATCTGGAGTTCCAGGTACGCCGTCCTTAATATTCACGGGAAGCTTTTGGGACATTTTTAATTTCTGTAAATATGATAATAATCAAGACATTTTTATTTTATAATTCCATGTTATCCATGTTACCAATTACCAACCGGTTTACTGAATAATGCGCCGAATACGTTTGCGTTTACCAGAACTATAAATATCTAACCAAATCCATACAAGACAAAATCAGCTAGTCAGATTTACAATTAAAAACTTGTTACAGAGAAAATATAAGTAAACATGTGACATCAATCACTAGCTCACATCTATCTCTACCCTCTCGCTAAAGGTTGATAGGCAGGCATGTACTCTACTAATGGTAAATTACTTTAAGTTAGTGTGGACCGGAAGGCACATACTAATTAGTCATCAGTGTCAGTACCTGCAGATAATTTCAATTTACGACAAGAGATATTCCAAAAGTCAACTGTATAAACACTAACACACGACGGAAAAGGGAATCATAGCTAAATGTTAACACAATTCAGAACCAGAACCAAACTCAATGAATATGGATATATAGTGCAGTGCAGTTTACTGGGCTCGGCTGTCAACTAACTGTGCTGTGACTGTGTGGGGAAAAAGTACATAACGTAAGGGAAAAAGAAAGCATATTTGTCACTTTGTCACTTGCTTCGGTCGGACAGATTACCGATGCCATCTAGAACAGTATATTTATTCGGGACATTGGAAGATGATTGTGATGGACAAATAGATTACCATTTACGCTGATTTTTAGTAGCCTGAAAGTTCCCCAAGCCGGATTGCTTCTTTTTCCGTAATTCGTTGTTACCATCAATCTTATTCCGAAATATTAATAATTTTTTATATATATACTTTCTTTTTATTATACATTCCAGTCAACGTTAGTTTGGTTTTGGTTTGAGTTTGACATTATGACACAATCAACAATGACACGGCCGAGTCAATCAGTCAGGTCAGGACATTACAACTAACTAAAACTGGAAGAGCAAAGGATAGTTGATGAGCGGTGACTTACCTAAAACTACAAAAAATACTTATACTCTGGCTGGAAGAGGTAAACAGATAAGTGACTGATATACTGATGGATGAAGGATGACACGTCACGTCACACGGTCATTCACATTCACAGCATCACAGCACACGAATGAACACATACATATAATATATCAGCAACTAAAAACATTCACTAAAACACCCTCCCGTTTTTTGTTCTATTCTGATCTGATAGTGCGTGCACCAAAGGAAACATGAATTCGATAAGTTCAAAACAGAAAGTTAATTAAAAGATGAGCTACAAGTTTCTAAATTCCTTCTCCTCAATGCAATGCGCGTGTGTATACGTAAGTTGTAAGTCCGATTACAATTCACGGTAAAATTGCGATTACATATTTATTTACATACTTGTTACACTCGGATCGGATACAGGTAGTAAGTACATACGACGAAATACAAGAAGACTCAGCATAGCATGCTGTTTATTCCTTGAGCCTTCGTCATTTTTAAAGATACAAATACATAGGTAGCGAGAGATGCAAAGTGAACAAGTACAAGTATGAAGTAAGGTGAGAAAAGGAATCATTTCTCTAAAATGTGCAGATAGTCCATATATACTCATGTTCACTTCATACTTATACTTCACATCTCACACACCGTGCGCACTTTTGTATGTACACTATTATGAATATGACATGACATACGTATGACCATACAAAGACAATACATATTGCATGCAAGTGATGACATGAGACTTGAGATTGGGACCATCATCTTCATCAAATGGTAAATGAAATCGTAACATAAATCCAGAAATCAGTAACGAAAAGATGCAAAACTACA
Organism: Dicranocentrus wangi; assembly: GCA_036850665.1. Lineage (NCBI taxonomy): Eukaryota > Metazoa > Arthropoda > Collembola > Entomobryomorpha > Entomobryidae > Dicranocentrus > Dicranocentrus wangi. Next base: position 1,428 of record JAANSN010002452.1, on the reverse strand, counting down.
TGTACTTCTATTTTAGAGCTAGTAGGATTTTTAAAGTTAACTGCTCAGCTTTTTGCACACATCTGTGCTCTTGCTCCACTAAACTCGTCTCTTCACATCACATCATTTGCTGCATACTTGCTTGTTGAACATGAATGACTATGCTATGCTATGAGCTAATGACTATGATATACAAAACCCAAGATCGCACACGATCTGTCATCGGATTAAGTACCCAAAAAAATCCTTACAAGTAACCATTCCCATTTCTCAGCCAATTACACTCTTTTTTTGTCGATTTTTCATTTACTCATTAAAATATTGATTGTTGTTTGCAAGTTACAGACTACATTTTTAGCGGAATCGGTTCTCGGATCGTCTTCGGTAGGGTATAAAACACAATATAACAACTAGGCGTATCGTATATGCACTATGCACATGCACTAGTGTACTTGAGTATTATACACTGTGTGTAACACAGACAGCAGCGTTATCAAGCTAGTCATCATCATCTCATCTCTCACATCACATCAGCACAGCAATACTCATCTTCTATAGTATGTATTTCTTTTTTCGTTTCGCAATTTTGCATCATGTTTACTGTGCGTGAGTGAAGGTTTTTTGTATATCTCTCTTCTATCTGTATCATTGCATTGTCAGACATAAAATGGAATTCGGAGTCGGGATCGGGAATTTAATGTTGCTTTTATATGTTATGGAATCTGACGTAAACTAATCATCATCTCATCTCGGTGGGTCGAACATCAGATAACACTCTGAATATAGTGCAACTTGTGCAACAGCAAAAATGCTGCCTACTTGGCTACTTTTAGCAGATACGTAGAATAGGGATGATGATTTGATGATGATCCATCCATAATGCAGCATCAATCCTATAGTCTTTGAATTCCTGTGCTCGTAAATAATAGAGGAGTATAATCCTATCAGTCAGTCAGGTTTTAGGCACAACACAATCCAGCGTGGCCAACCATTAATTAAACATCCCTTCTCGCAGACTTGGCTGAATGAAACTCCAGCCAAGAGAATCCATCAATAGCCTAGTATAGTACGTGGCATGGCATAACAGGCCTACTACTTGTTACTTTTACCACTGATTGTGTGTGTGGTCTACTAAATTCGCTATCGCATCGCTGCGCTGCCACTTAAGTTTACTCCCAGCAGTCGCAGATCCTAATACAGAGACTCTTTTTGGCTTACTAAAGAGCTGCTGACTTACATTAGATACTAGACCCGATAATAATCACAACAAGGCCACAAACACAAATCTGACAAATCTGTGTGTAATATAAAGACTGAATAAAATTGAATTCCCTGTCTTAAGATGATCTACTACGTTTACGTACACAAAACTGAACAAGCACACAAGCAGCAGCAGCAGCAGCAGATGAGGAGCAGGATGCAAATCTGTTAAAAAGCTACGTATGATTT
>JAANSN010002451.1:0-24039 GCA_036850665.1 Dicranocentrus wangi | reverse complement strand
CTGCTCGAAAAAGGCGTGTGTGTAAGTAATACCCGAAAAATTTTCCTTGAGAGTGGGGAAAAGTCAACGACATGTAAATTCCCATAAGAAAGTCTGATTTCTTTTTTTTTCTTTGTTTGCTCCACACACTCGCCCTCCTCCAAACACATGTAACATTTATTTAATGGATATGCATGCACCACCACCACCACCAGGCTTTTTTGCTCCGCATTACACCATTTTCATTGGTGACCGTGTACGTACACTCAAACAGCATAACCTAGCTCAAGTCTCCGTTTTTAATGCCTTCTCTTCATTCATGCAATTTGGTGGCGATGATGCCGCGATGAAAATAGTTGCTATAAAATAGGTCTACCGAGTTGTTTGAAATAGCGCCACGACGAAAATAGGACTATATCAGAAAATAGGATCCGCACGAAATGGAGTACGTACAAGCTGTACTGTATGGAGCGATAAAAATTAGGACAACTTTTCAGGCCCATTTATTTGCATGTTGTTGGCTCGGCGCGTATATATACGTATGTATTCGTACTTATATTTGCATTCAAGGAAAAAAAAAGCTTTTTTCCATTCTTTTTTTCTCAATATCAAAAAAGTATCAAGCAGGATTTTTCCTTTCCTTTCTCAAGACTATAGAGCCCCTTTTTCTCACTCATCAACCACAACCTGCACGTCGCGTCGCGTCGTATTCTTTCTCTGTTTGTTTACGCACCCTGCCTGCTGCCACATTGCCACATCCAATCTTAATGGGTTGCAAGGATCCCAATTTCGTACAATGCTCAATAAAGATAGGAAGGAGTAGAGTAGGAACGAGCAAACTAGAAAAACATTACATAACTCATGTTCCGCACGACTGCACCCTAACAAGTACACATTTGACATGACGTATGTATGCCAGGCAACAATAACAAAAAAAAATACTTTTTTTTTTGCAAAAGAAATTCCCGTTGGGGGCAAAACACTTACTCTGTGACTGACTGACTGGGAATGAGTACAACGGTGAAGAAAGGGCTCCCCCCCCTCTTCGTCTTATACTGATAGTGATGACATCAGCTTTGTTGGACCCTTTCAGCAGAGATAATAGAATATAGAAAGAAATGGGAGGTAGGTAGCTTTATTTACTGTAAAAGCTGCGATATCATGATACCATTTAGGTATGTCAAAAAAATGCGCTAGACTCCTACTCCCCGCGGACTCCAATGCAAACATGCTCGGAGAAAGAAAAAAAACCTAATATTGGAATATGAATACCTACTTACTTACTTACAGTAATATCCTACTCCGCTCTCTCTCACTATGTTTTTTGGAATTATATAACCATCTCTCAAATAAATAAATAAACACGGAGGGGCTATCCTTGAATAACATTTTTCTCCAACTTTCTCTCTTCTTTTCCTTTTCCTGTGTCATGTGCAAGCCACACTTTTCTCGAATTCACCTACGTTTATTCATTTCCACTTATTTTCCCATCGTGTGCTTGCATCCAAGCCACAGCCTTCAAACAAGAAAAGTGGCGAATTTATCACCTTTTCTGTGAAGGAAGAAGAAAGGGGCTTGGAAAGAAGGGCAACCAGCCTGCCTGCTAGGGGTGCACTCACTTGCCCATTATACATTCATAACCACACACATGACCAGATTCTACTACATATTCACAATATTAGTCACCTCCACCACCACCTCTCCTCCTCCTCCTCTCCTCTCTTTTTCCACCCAGGATGAGTTTAGAGTTTAGGGCTGCGTAGGTATATGCATTTTGCATATCGATATTGCATACAATAGATTAGATGGTCCTAGTTCTCCCTGGAGTTGAGTGTGCGATCCAAGTTAAGTAATGTGTGTTCTCAACGTGAGTTGTCTACTTTTCAACAATGTTAACAAGCCATCTTTTTTGGCTTTTGGCTTGTGCTCCGTCCGTGTGCCCCATACGCCATATCACTTGGTTAGTTGGCCTACAAGGTTACTCTCGCAAGTACATCTAACAGGCAGTAGACAACCAGCCAGCCAGCCCATAAAATACCCATCCGAAGTTGGTCATGTCAGCAAACTCGTTGAGAAGCAGAGATCCAGGGAGTAAGTGAGCCCACTCGATCTCTTCAGTCATGCTATGCATGCATGGAGCATACATGCACAACAATGCGTAGGTCCTCGCCTGGCGTACGTACGACGTACGTACCCCCAAAAAGAGACAACCACACATTTTATTCCAGTCTCATCTGCAACTTTAGCAAAACTAGCCCGCTCGTAGTGGTAGTAGTGCCGGGACGGAGGAACCTAACTGNGCATACATGCACAACAATGCGTAGGTCCTCGCCTGGCGTACGTACGACGTACGTACCCCCAAAAAGAGACAACCACACATTTTATTCCAGTCTCATCTGCAACTTTAGCAAAACTAGCCCGCTCGTAGTGGTAGTAGTGCCGGGACGGAGGAACCTAACTGGGCGCGTCCAAATCATGTCCCGATGTTATGTAATATGCATAGCACCGCAGAAACTAGTTCCTCCATCTTTTTTAACCGTCTCCTCATATTTTTTTACTGTCATTTTTGGAATCCTTGATGATTTGCTAGGCAGAACTTTCCCAGGGCCTCTATTTTTACGTAAACTTGGTTCGTTGGTGCAGCCAAACAACCACCTTCAACTCACTCAACTTCCCCCTACTTTTCAGTTTATTCAGTCTGTAGCTGCACTTTATACAACCAGCATAGGAGTCCGCCACCCTTTGCACTTTTCTGAGGTTATCCGATGATCAAACCATCCTTGCGGAATGGAAATGTGTCGTAGGCACAAGCAAGCAAGCAAGCAATCAGAAAAAAACACTCTCATTTGCTCTACATATACCTTCGCCAGGAAGACAAACAGAAGAGGGTAATGATGATGACGAGACTGCGATAACATGAGTTAACATGACATGTGCGTTTTTAGAGTTCAAACGAGCCAGCGGAGGAGAAGACAAGCACAAACTTTCTTTGAGATTAAATTATGTGAGTCTGTTGGCAGTTTTTATTTTCAGTATTACTTGACTTGACTTGACTTGTAGGTTGCTGACGATGGGAGGAAAAAAATGTGGTGAAATGAGGATGCAGGCCGACGAGGTGGGAACGCAACGCACTTTATATATTAGAACAAAAAAAAAAGAATTTCCCTTTTGATTTATGTTTTGTCAGATTATAATCGATATAAAAAAAGTCCGGCGTGGTGTGGCGTGAGTGGATTCTCAATTTTGTTTTTGCACACAAATGCTATACTTTCGCTATTTGTCCTATGTGTACACAAGTGTGCACACGTTTCTCTACGGTAGCAGAGCGGCAGGAAGGAATACACGCTAATGGATTCCGCAGACGTTGAAATATTCAGGTGCTCCATCCAACCCGTATAAAAATGTGAAGACTAGAACCGGAGAAAAATGTATTCATTCTATTTCAGAGTTCGAATCGTTCCGTTCGCTTCCTACCCTAGCGTCAATTGGGGTGTATAATGTGATTACAGAGTGGCGGTGAGGATGATGAAGATGACGAGATGAAAGGTAAAAGACCTCCCCGCCGACTTATAATTACATTATGATTTATTAGAGGAACCAAGCCTTTAAAATCCCCTCTTAATTTCCCAACGTCAGACCCTAATGAACTAAAAACGGGAGGAGAGGGAGAAAAAAGGCTTTTACCATGTCCTTTTCTAATTAGAACATCTTTAAGGATCTGCTTTTTTATCTTAAAATGAAAAAAGTCACTTATTCTCCGTCACGGGGCAGCTTTCGTGGGGTAAAACATATTATTCGATATTCGAAGACGGGTCAAACCATTATACACGTCGTCGTCGGCGTATACATACCTAATATGCCTAAGCTGTATAGCCATGCATCATCATAGCCTACTCGCCTGTAAACTCGTACCATTTCTTTTTGGAAAGGTACAGTTTGTGTATCGACAGCTCTCGTATCGTATCGTTAAATTGCTGCTGGAGTTGGGTTATTCATTTTCGTAGTACGTAATGGAAATATTTACTGCTACGTGATTAGGATACTTGTAATAGGATTATTGTTGAGTTGTTGCATTGCGCTCTCTCTCTCTCTTTGGGAACCTGATCCACGGTAATGATTTGGGGCGGGGAGAGACACTCAAAAGAAATTTCATATCTTGATCTTATCTCCACGCTCTCCTTAATTACCATCGGTAGCAATGAAAAAGGGAAGGAGGGTTGTTGTGGAGTGTGGTGTACCAACAAAACTATTACTCCTCGAAAACCAACTAAATAATTTTATCTGGAGAAGCTCTAATATTACTACACTGGAATAATAATGTAGGAAAAAATTACACAAACGAAATTCATCGTTGGGTCCACATGCTGGCATTCTATAGCACGTTACAGAAATTACTCATATGTTTCATGCCATATGTCATATATGATTATACTTTTAGGGACTCGGGCTAATCAATAGGTTTAAGCAAAGACAACGGCAAAAAAATATTAATTTGCAAGACAGTATAACGAAAAAGTGGTATATTTTTATTCGCAGTTCTTTTGAATATTAACGAAGTTACGATGTACGTACTCTATAATAGCATAACAATCGTTCGTTCAAGGAATACGAACTGGATTATCTGGAATACTTGGAATGCATGCAATACGCTGTCTGAAACAATGCTATTTCAAATAACAAATAAAAACATATTTAGCAATTTGAATTGAGGCAAGTCCAAGTCTATGCTCTGTCCCTGCGTAAAATCCTTATTTCTGTGCGTCCGTAAATCATTATTTCCACGAGCATTAACTATATTTCTATCTATGTAACATTAATTAATGTTCAAATTGCTTACAACGACCACATACAATGGGAATAGGCCATTTAGTACACGGGATCGGTCTGTTATCTGTCAGTCAGTCAGTTCCTCTTGGTTTTGTCTAGTCGCGCTTTTGCACGCTCGTTTAGTCACCCACGTATTTATGACTGACAATTGTCCAAATCATGATAACGGGCGAAAGCAACATGCTGAAATTAACGGATCACTATAATTAGCAAGAACTGGCTATTATTGTAATTTTCAGCACAAAATGATCGCAGTTGATGCCAATAATGGAGAGAGGAAAAAGTGTCAATTAGCTCAGCGGCATAATATTGTACCTCTGAATGGAGTAGTATCCGCTTGTGTATACATTTGCTCTGACTGGTTCTCTAAGCGAAATAAATTAAAATGCACCCCGACACTTGGTAGCTCACGTCCAATATATGCTGCTATTTAACCGGAAATGCTCTTTGAGTCGACGACAGAGGAAATACCTTTGTGCTCTAAATAAATGGGAAGCGACTGACAGCGCTAGACGACGAGTCGGACTGTTGTATCCGCTCCCCTTATTAAATTAGACGCTTCCTCCTGGAATCTCATTTAGCTTCATTATTACACCAAATCGTGTCCAGGCTCCTTTCCTGCGCAACCTTTCATCCAAGCTCCCTGCTGAATGAGTAAAAGCCTTCCGAGGCCAAGAGATCATCCGGTGGGTGCAGAGCTGGGGAGAAAATGAAATAAAAAAATTGCTCTCCCACAGAGAGGCTCGCGCTCTCATCTTGTTTTGTATTTGCCGTATTTGTAGTGTTCCCACCGAGAGACAACATTTTACTCTATTATCCCCTCATTTTCTCCAAAATCTTTGGCTGACCAAAAAACAGTCATTCATGGCACATAACCGGCTGGACAGAGATTTCAATTGTGATTATGTTTTGTACGTGTGCAACCCGCGGAAAGATGAGCACAGGCAGGCACACCACCACACTCTCATCAAAAGGATACCGCTGTCCATTTTCTTTGCAATTTTGCTTCATTCTTTTACGCTGGGCTGCCCAATAAACTACAATACACCCCACCACCCTGTAGCAATAACCTATACACATACAAACATATATTATGCTTATATAAATGGTGGGCTCGGCTATGGTGGTAGCTAAACCCAATCTAGGTAGTTGTAGTCGCAACTATGTGGACCGTTTCGGTCAAACCAAATAAATGGCTTGTTTGTGTTCCGAGAGACGTAATAAACATAACCGCCTCATAAATGCCATTTTCAATTTTTTCTGCAATTGCAATGCAACTTTTACAGAGGAGAATAATGATTACGACAATGTGCCGCAGGTTTTTTTTATTTTCTTAAGCCAACTCCAGTGCCAACGAAAGGGCTATTCTCGCCCCAAAGGGAAATAGCTTATTTTACCAGTTTCCCCACCAAACCAAAGTAACAATGATCCCGGTCCCCAGACCATTCCTAAATGACATAATGACCATATGCCCTGACACATGAAACATATGATATTACGGCAATTTCGTTGCGCGTAAATGTTTCTAGTATCGGGGGGATTGCGTGGCGGATGGGAAATGGACCTAGGTTAGGTTAGGTGCATCACCACCACCACAAGGGTATTGATGAAATTATACCGTCATTCATGAAACACACTCTAGCACTTCATGCACCACACAAAACCGAGAACAGTACGGAGCCTCCGGTTGCACCCACCGCACAATATTAAAGGGGAAAGCAAGAGGTACCCGATGAAACGACAACATTTGAAATGAAAAATATCATACAGAAAAACTTTAATAAAAACAATATGTGAATTAGGCATATTGTTGTGTAGTGCGCACAATTGCTACTTTGCTGCCCCATCAAAACAAGAAAACAATTTATGGAGTGCGAGCTATATGTGTGGACATTGCAATTCTTTGCCCACACGGTATCGTGAAATTGTAAACTATTCGGTCGGGACTTTCAAAGTTTTTCATAATATTCCACAACCTACTATGTAACCCTACCTCTAGTTTTCCAAACAAGATACATTAATTTTAGTAAAAGTAAGTTTGTAAATTGCAATTGTGATTGTGACCCTATTTGCATGGGTCTGGATGTATGCAATAATATTATTGCTATATTGAGTAACTGCAGGGAAGAAAAAACCTTGAGCAAGCAATTGTGGAGTGGAGCAGCTAGCATTCGAGTCCAAGTGAGTTTTATACATTTAATGTTTCGCTTTCGCGTGTATCAAATCCTAGCCAAAGGGTTAGCTTTTATGAAAATAAACTGTCGTGTGGGAATTACACGTGTAAAATCTAGTGTAGACTGAGTTGTGTGCAAAAACATCCTACTCCGTTTCCCTCCTCTTGTTAGCTCCCCAAAAAAAGTGTGTTCTCTCTATTTCAGCCCCACGTCAACAGTCAAAATAGGAACAATTCGAGAAAGCTTCATTTTTTTCGCTGGAATGGAGGAAAGCATAGGGGATATAAGGCATGGCTGGCAAGGGTATTATTTTTGTAAAATGTACGCCGCGTGTGTGTGTGCCTGTATAGACTTAATATGCTTGCAACTTTCATGCCGTAACGTAACCATTTTCATGAATGTCTCGTAAAAGTCTTTTTCCTCTGACATCACATCATTCACTCACAACATCCACATCTCTCCAATTTATGACATCGGATTGGCTCACTCCCCCAGTTTATTCTGCAGCTTAGCTTAGAGAATCTTCAAGACAAAAAAATGTGAGTAAGTGACTGACTCCACTGGGTTGAGACTGAATTCTAGGTTGGAGAAAACAAGATTTGGTAGTGCGACGAGAACGAAGGAGATCATTGCTCGTTGGTTTCGATATATATCGTCGTCGTCAATACTTCAATCTCTCGCGCAATTCCTATCTCTGTCTGTATGTCTTGGTGTAGGTGGACAAGACAGAAGATGTACTACTCCCCTCTCTCCTCCACTCCATTTGAAGGATCAATGCTGCCAAATAAAAATATTATGTAGAATGCCTCAGTTCTGTCTGTCGTGTTCTTTCTCCAGAAGCTGTCTTATTTGCCCTGCTGAGTGAATCATACCGTGTCTTTTGGGTTTAATAGAAAATAGCGTGGTGGTAACAGCATCGATCATCCAAAAGAAAAAAAAGTCAGCACACATCAAACGGCACGATTTCCACGGCTCGAGTCCGAAACGAGTCTTTATACATGAAAATAATGTGTTCTTGTTCTGAACTGAACAAGTTGTCATAACGGACAGATTCTTCGTTTTTTTTCTCGAGACGGTGGCTGTTGCTCGTTCCAACGTATTACATCTATCTATGAGGAAGAAAGTGGAGTGATGATATGAGGATCTATCTATTGAGGATATGTGCTTGCACTTAATACTAATACAAACCCAGAGAGTGTATGGGATGTGGATTTATCCCTATTGTTTATAGCTGTACAGTGACACCGACCGACCGAGAGAGAGTAGTGAATTACGTAATGTATATATGTGTTTACAGCAACTAGGGGTTTTCTTCTCCAGGAATTTTTTTTTCGGCGGAGTAAATGCCTTCTTATTGTCCAACGTATAAGCTTTTATCTCTGCTGCATTTAGACTTTTAGACGTGCCCATATATAGCCACTATTCAGCGCATTTTTGCGTATCACTTTATGGCCATGCAAAAATGCTTCAACTATGTACTCGCGTGGTGTAAGAGTAACGAAACGAAACCAGTGAGTAATCAGAAGAGTTTAGTAGTATATCCGGCCATGGTATATATATATATATATGCATATTATTCGAGTATGCATTATTCTTTGCTGGAAATATACTTGCGAGTAAATAAAAAGAATCCTTTGCGTCGTAGTAGTTCCTAGAGGCTTTTCGCCGACTTTTTTTCTCCGTGTACACTAGCATATATTATATTATGTATCACAACCGAATATATACATATGAATATATGGACGTAGTTTTCTCCCAGTTTTCATTTCATGTGAATTTTTATTCAAAAAAGCCCCAAGCAGTTTATTTCAAGTTGATGCGGAGACAATTTATTTGCTGAGTTGTAAAATCCCTTCATAGCCCCTCGACCAAACGACCAAAGAGAGCTCTCGTTCGAAAAAGAGAGCTGTGAGCTAGAAAGAAGACGGCAACTTGTGCCATGTCATAATACTACCCGCGCAAGAGCTCATTCATGCCTTCTTGCCTTTTTATCACGAGTAAACATATATTTCCAATTCCAGTGAAACATCAAATATTACGCTACACACCCCATCACCATCCACATCCAGCATCAGCATCATATTAGATGTATGTGCTAACAAGAAAAATGCAAACTGTTCATGCAGAGCAGAGCCAGAGAAGCAGACAGAAAGAGAGACAGAGGCAGAGGCAGCACACAAAAATATCTGCCACTTTTTATACTTCATACTAAGTCCCATCTCGATCCCCCATGATTTCATTTCATTCCTCCCAACTTTCCTTCTCTAAACTTTTCTCCCATTTTTCCCAGACACACAGCTCTCAAATGGCAGATTACATTAAGTAACTGCACTTCTCTTATGTGTTATTGCTACAACTTTTCAATTTTTTCCCTCTTAGACCAACAAATAACAGCATGCAGTGGATGCCGTGCCGTCCTACGATGAACTGAACTCATGGTATCAAATTGTGCAACTGTGAAATACTACCCCTTCAGCAGATCGCCCCGGGAGAGTTGCTTTCCCACATTTTAAAAATCACAAGAATGATTATGATTTTAAATTATTAGAGGAGAAATGTGGGGGCGTCTGGGATTGCTCCAGAAATTAGCTGGGCTAGACATTATGAGGCAAAACAGTCGGGCGAGGAACAGGTTCATACATAATAATAATATTTCCGTGCAATTGCACATTTAAAATGGAATGTTTGCTCTGGTCAGTCGGGCGGTCGTTCTCCTTGTGTGCTTGTAGGCCATCGGTGAGATGGAGTAATGGCACAGGAAACTCTAATGGAATATTAACCTGACAATTACCAAAGGGATATTTTCGGGAGACCTATTAGTGGAAACAGCATAACATTAGCGAGATTAGAAGGTGTGTGTCCTACACGAAATAACTATATATACACTGTTGAGTATTTTCCTCGACTCCTATTATTATTGCCACTCTTGTTGTGCATGGGTGAATGAAAGTATGTATATATCATATGCCTGATCATCGCCATCGCCAAACATGAGCTATTATAATTGCATTACATTTTTGGAGTTTTCAAAGTCCCTCCTATTCCTTATGACACCCAGGGTGGGCCACTTTCCAGTGCTCCAGTGGTTGCGTCGTCCATCATCATCAGCAGCGCCCAAAATCATAATAATTTCTCTCTTTTTCAATGCACAAAAATGAAAAATCGTCCTCTAATGACGCTCCAGCCATATGCATAGTGGATAGATATAATAAGTGCTCACTAATGGCTTTATAAATATGGTCATTCCCTGAAGTTTATTGCAGGTTGGAAGATGGACGAGTTGAGGAATTGTGTATTGAATCTTAATGAATAAAAAAAGTGATTACTATTGCTTGTCCGAATCTCCCTGCATATATATATGTTGTGTTCGGGACTCGGGACGGAAGGAGCTAATTATTTATTTTCCATAAATAAATGAATGGTTTAGGCATAGTGTGCAGCAGCGCACTGATTGTAAAGCATTTTATGCAGGAGGATCTGCCTGCACGCTGCACCCCTTTGATGGCATCCGACCAAGCCAACCAAGCACTCTTCTCTGCACTTCATTCCATCTCTGAACTGATGAATGCTCAATAAAGCTCTAGCGTGTGCACTTTAGGCTAAACCAACTGTAACCGAAAAAAAGGATGATTTGTTGCTGGTTGCTCCTTGCCTGTATAGCAAAACAGGAGATTCCTTTACTTTCCTGAATGCACATATCTTCAGAGATGCAGACTGTGATAAGGATAAATATGAATGCAGGTGAATTCCTAAGGGTACAAGGCAAGGCGCACAAAGCTGTTATATTTGGATAAAGATACCCACACCTGACATAGCATAAGATATTACACCAAAAACACCAACCAAACCAGACCCAACACAACTTGCACTCTCCCTAGCTGCCTACCTGTCTGTAAGTATGAAACAGAAAGAAACCCTGCGCTGCTGTGTTGTTGTCTTACGTAGTTCCACATTTCCCAAATCATGTTTCCCCATTCCATTCAGACGTCGAAGATAATTTAGGAAAATTTGTGAACTTGCTTAGCTCGGTTCAGTCAGAATGCACGCATACTTGACTCATTCCTTTGCTATTATTACTCCATTTATGGTATTGCTGTAAGAAAAGATGTTTTTTTTCTCTGTGTGCTAACTGAAATCTAACGAGCAGTTGCTAAATGACTGAGATATTCATTTCTGCCGAAACCCACAAAATTCACTTCATTTGTCCATGTCCATATAATACACACCAACAAACAACACATGTGTATAATATAAAGCACACAGCTTGGAAGTAGGTAAAAACGCAGACAAGTTGCAGCAGCACCACACAAGGTTATTTGAAATGTGCACGCGGAACGGGGATAGGAATAAATAAATCATGAGCAAATGTATATTCCGCCGTCCTTTATGGTTTTTCCTTGATCGTGCCTACCTTTCACTTGCCATTTCCTTTGAAAGAGCAACGAGCTGAGCAGCCGATGAAAGTGAATATTATGGTGATGCGTGGATGGATGGATGGCTGTGGTGCTATATATGTCGTCATAAAAATCTACCTGAGATGAGCAGCGAGCGGCAGTGTAACGAGGTTAAACTTGTTGTTATAGGACGAGAAAGAGTTGAACTTGTAAAATAGCATCGTCCTGGTTGGTGGGGTATAATAATATGGCATTTCTTACCTGGAGCTTGACATGCACTCCGAGTGACGATGACGGATAACACGGGGCAGAAAAGATGAAGGGGAAACATGTTAGGCGGAAAGGGCACAAGGGACTCATCACATCACTTGCAAACATACTTAAGATTCATACATTACAAGACAAGCAAGCTTTTGATATGTAAGTAGCAAGTAGCAACAGAGAAGAGAGAGCCGGGAAGGGAAAAGAAATAAAGAGCGATCCGCCGGAGAAGAGAGGGCTTGTGTTTCCTTGCTCGCCTGCATCTTCTTGCGTTTGTTAGCACGAATTCAGACTGGCATCTGTCATATCATCGTCATCATCATCAGTCAGCCAGTCATCCCATCTAAATGTTATGTAAGTAGGAAACCATCCGTGGATGGAGAGCTGCGGAAAATGTGCATTTCCCTATTTCTCAATTTCTCATCCATATAACTCCACCAGAGAGAGACACACCATTAGATACAATACAATGCGTCCAGCGGAATACGAGAGCTGAGTTTGGTATGTTACGTGTGGAGTTGAATGGAGGAATCCCTTTTATTTCCACACGCCATACAAGTACATATACACAGTGCATTAGGAGGGCACCATCCTTGTAATAAAATCGTTAGTTAGGCTGGCACGATAATATAATATTCGCCCTTTTCATCCATCCAAACGTCTGACACAGGATATGCATGCAAGGCAACTTTTTTGATGAGCTTAATATGACAGCTAAAGCTAATAAAGTGAAATTTTCTCGAGGATTCAACATTCAACTGCCAAATCCATCCTTTTGTATAAGAAGAGCCCATATAGCTCATATGCACACAACCGGCCCGTCATGTCATCAAAGCGCTGATGGAACTTCGAGACCTAATCTATTTAGAATGCAAGCATGCGGATTCCCGAGGTATAATTCTTGTGATTTAGTAGCCATTTCCAAAGACATCATCATCTTCCCATTTCAAGTATTTGTCGCCAGCTATTTTTGCGCCCACTTACAATAAGCGAGGGAAGACGTGGGGATGAGGGAAAGAAATGAAAACATTATTGGCCCTCACAGTGCACTTTTCTCTCTACCTTCCAGATTGAGATCCCGTGACTGGAATAAATTATTCTCATTTACCACTACATCATCATCATCATCATCAACATCATTATTATTATTAGGTAGTGCCTCATATTACACATGGCATTCAAACCTGAGTCAAACCAACTCCACCACCTCCACCACGAGTGATCTCATCATCACGTCACTGTGAAGTCTGACTCAAGTGCATCGGAAATAATATAATATTGTTAGGTAATGTGTCGGGAGCAAGTGGCAGTTTGGTTGGATGCAGTCATCATCACACGCATGCATGTAAAGGGATCACAACAATGCAAACATAAAATATAAGTGCTTTTCCTAGCACTGTATGTCAGTGATAATGATAAAAATACAGCATTTTATGTATTTAACCAATTCCAAAGAGTTGATGGGGTTTGGATGATGATGACGATGATGTGTGGTGTGCTCTACTATCTATGCCCATTTAACTTGTCGATCCCCGTTTCTCTGTCTGATAACAAGGATTTATTTAGCTATTTCCCAGCCTTATGTCTTGTAAGTTGGAGAAGATAGAGCTCTCCACTTACCTCTGCATTCGTGTTTCCAGTGAGATCGGGATCAGGATTTAAGCCGATGATCCCGTACTCAGTCCTCAAACATCATCATCATCATCTTACGACAAAAGGCATAGCTTACTAAATAAATTGCCTATGCGGCGAAGTAGCTTACTGACTGACTGACTTTTGTGACTGAAGTTCAACTTTTAAAAAGGAATCTAATCAAATCGTCGTCACCTTCTTATTTTCCCTTTCTTCCCTGTTTACCTCGTACAGCAAAACAAGCAGAAAAATGAAGAAGAAGGATGTCAGAAAGGCTTTGAATCCTTTGAAAAGTCTGGGATATAATATACCTCTCCAAAAGGAGGCATCAGCTTAGAATAATGATGATACCAGGTTCAAAGAGCCTGTCTTCTAATATCCTCTCCAAAAACTCTCCATCTCATATTCTCATTGTTCATCCTGTCGACTGGTGAGCAGAGCAGAGTGTGAGGCAGAAAAGGCTCACACATCCGGAATGTATGGATTTTATTAAACCGTTGAAATCATTCTTAAACACTTTATACTCCTCCGTCTCGATTTCCTCCTCCAAGTGTAATGTAAGAAGGAAGAGATTTTCTGTGGTGAACTGGAAGAAAAGGAGCGAGCAGACAAGGTGTATTACGTCGGGGGATGCATATGGTTTTTTGTGACTGCGATGATGCCGTCCCGCTCTTGTAATGCAATGCACTGCTGTGGTAATAATATATGTTGGGAAGTCTGGAAAACACCCAAGGGACCCTTCATCTCCACTACTCCCTTAAGGCCTTTACAGTCCTCGTCCTCCCTCCACCACTCTACTCTTTTGTATATACATCCATACCTGGAACTATACCCCATAATTCCCCATTCTGCAAAGGTTGAATTGTTGAATATTCCCATTCTCTCCTTCTTATTCATTCAGCACCACCTTCTTCAGTTCCTTTTTTTTCTTGTAAAAAGAAGAATCCCATAAGATAAGAGCCCTGAAGGCAACATCATTTGTCTTACATATTGGTCACGTCTTCATTTCAATGGGATCATCGTCATCATCATCCTCATCATTTCCCCTGTTTTCCTTTCCGCAACTGACATTTACGAATAGGCAGCGAGCGAGGAACTCCGCGAGTCCCTTTTATCCAGAAGCTAAGCATTTTTCACAATTTTAGTGTGTCAGTGAGGGTAAATATTATTTGTAAGGAAATGCTTTTGTTAACTGGACGACGTTTGTAAGGACACGTGC
Organism: Dicranocentrus wangi; assembly: GCA_036850665.1. Lineage (NCBI taxonomy): Eukaryota > Metazoa > Arthropoda > Collembola > Entomobryomorpha > Entomobryidae > Dicranocentrus > Dicranocentrus wangi. The sequence goes on along the minus strand of JAANSN010002451.1, from coordinate 9,553 downwards.
CTGGAATACGCTATTGTAATATCCCATCACCGCGATGCGATGTGTGGGCTTTTAATATAGCAAGTACACACATTTTCACGACATCCCCGTTACAGCCTATATGGTTATCAAGATGCCATATAATCTATTTATACCTACATGACGTATGTAGTTGGTATTTATGTGGCTAGGAGTGGCTAATAAACAGAATGGATGGCAAGCTCGCACAGTCTCCTGATATGAATCAGTTATTAACAAACAAACAAGGAGACAGATTACCATGCGGCCACCACCGACAGTCTTAATGGGTCTATTGACGAATGAATATGAATTGGCAGGAGGGGTTATTATACGCAATCGAAGCAAAAAAAGCAAAATATTTTCACTGCTACGAAATCCACTTAACAATTTCTATTTCCCGTTACCCCATATAGGTAACTCGTTCAATTCAACTCAATACGTTGCGTGTTGCGCCCAATGGCGAATCCCAATCTCAAAAGGTCATAATTATTGAACCATGAACTTTAAGTCAATATTTTTTTAGTCAAAGTTTTCTCTCACCACCCTTTCATTGTCGGATAAACGGCCGCTATAACAAGGCTGATAAAATAGAGAGAGTCGAGTTCGAGTACCGTTGTGAAGGTGAATGTGTCGGTATATTTCCTATTTATGGAATGGTATGTATTTTTCTATTATTAACTTTGTGCCGGACGAACGAAGAGGAGAGTCTCCCTCTCCCCCACAAACAATGTTTTCCCTTGTCATCACTTCCCTCCCGTATATTTATGCTCCCAGTGTGCAACCTTGTTTTACTCCTGGATAGAGTGGGGCGAGACTAATAAATTCCCTCTGCTTTTCGAGATGATGTTATTATTACTCCTGTGGGACAAGTAGAAAGGTTTCGCGGTTATGCTCTGGAAATTCCTCAGATTCAGAATGGTCAATTGGGCAAAAAAGGTGTAATTATTATGGTGGAATATTGTCGGTCGGTTGGCATTTACCACCACCACAATCACCACTCTTCCCGTGCACTCACAATCAGATGGCACGGTATAGCAGTGGAAAGAAACCTGGTGGTGTAATAATGTCTTCTTCTCCTGTCTACCTCCACCTCTACCCACTTTCCAAATTCTCGGTGTTATTCCCTTATAAAACAAAGTCGGAGTGCGTATTATTATTACTATTACTACTATTACCAGTTGCCCTCATGAATGACAAATATTTACCTTTTATGCTCCGTCGTCCCTCCGTCCACATAGCAAAGCCCAGCCGAGTATGAAATACCGGGATATTTGTCTTTCTCCCTCTGTGCTCTATTTACTTGGCAGAATCGGCCAGAAAAGCGTTTGCGGACTCGCCAGAGGAGAAAATTTCCAGAGGAAATCGGAATCAACAGGGCAGTTCTAATTGTAATGGCGTAATATACTCTAGCTATATAATACTATTTGCCTGCCTGAGGTGGTGGTGGTGGGTGCTTTTTTGCTTTCATCGAGTGAATGACGGAGACTCACGAAAGGATGGACTTTTTTTTTAGCTATTTCTCACAAAACAAACTTTGGAGAGAACTTGGCTTGCTTACCACTTGATTGAACACATAATCGCATTAGACATTAGGAAAAAATAAGTTTGAGTTTCTCATAATTTCCCACTGTAATGATTTCTGATTTCCCCCTCGGGTCAAATGTGCAGGTTGGAATCACGCCTTTTTTCACATTCTAGCGATGCGATGCGAGCGAGCACAAATTTGTGTGCAATAGGTTTGCACTCTGATCTGTCCGTTGAATGGATTATTATAGAGGAAATATACCCGGCCACAGACGGAAACATTATGATTATAAGGATACACCTTTTAGGCTAATGGGATGACCGATAGAAAAATTTCCTGCTTGTAATAAGGCGTATCACGAGAGAGAGAGAGAGTCTGCAAAAAACAAGGGTGATAAGAATTATCATTACTCCGGAGACAAAATAATAGAAGGATGCGTTTTCCTCGGGCGAGTGAAGTTTAGAGAGGAAGGAGGCAAATGCAGGGCAATAATGGGTCCGAGTGAGTGGAGCTGAACAAGAGAATCCATCTGCTCTTACAAGTAACTTTTGGTGTCTCCACCAAAAACATCTTTTTTTGTCTCTGTCAACAACATTAATGCTATTACAAGGTGACAACAAGTTTGTGGGCTGAGCGCATACATAAGTACGTTCGGAAATTACATTAATGCAAATGCAAAGCGTGTTGATCCAACAGTTTATAGTGTTATTGCAGCTTGTATATGTATGATTCTTGGAGGATATAATATAGTGTCGATATAATAGTTTAATATATTCCATTGTGTTGGGTTGGGATATAGCAAGTTGTTAAGGTCCATATGCGATTATCTGATGTGTAGTTTACTCAAGACTCGTTCACTCATCATCTCGAACCAGCAAGTGAACAAATCTGTGAGTCCTCATTAAGCCCTAAACACATGTAGAACACATTGTATATTTACCCACTATACAAAATGTTGCATATTAGGTCGCTGATGTAAGCCTTCAGCAATCAGGTGTAACAAGGTCCAAGTGGGAGCAATAAGCTTTCTAATATTGACTGCCTTGTCTGGCGGAGGACAAATGTTATCACGCCTTTTTAAACTGGTTATAGAGTGGTTAATACAGCGTTGCTTGACCGAGCTTCTTGCAGTATATCAGTCGGAGGGAAGTGCAAGCGTATCTGTGCATCTATCTCTGAGATTCAAGGTAGAATGAACCAGAAATATGTATTTCCAATTAGTGAATCCCTCCCACAAAAAAAAATCAAAATAGACAAAAACGGCCTTTAAATTGAATTCGATCAGCTTGTAGCAAGGATCAATTACAAGCCAATTTAAGTCGTGGAGGCAATTGGCTGGAGTAGATGAGAATGGGGCTAGTGCCTGGTTTCCATAAACGCTACGCCGCGCCGTTTTATCAAAGTTGCTAAATACAAAATACTATTACGATTCCAAAGACAAAAGAATCGCTTTTCTGCACTGGTCCCCAAAATACCAAAATACTATTTATGTTTTGTATATATATTTTTTTTATTTTGTTCTTTGAGTTATATTGTCGCACTTTCAGTGTGCAAATACTATACCCATGATATGTAAATTATTATTCAAGGGTGGGAACATTTGGGGGAAAGGTGCGGTGAGGTAGGGAGCGATACTCCGTAACTTTTATTTTATGCTGACTTTTCTTATTTTGCATCGCTAGTTTCATTCCAGCCGGGTTTCCACTGTGGCGTGGTCAGGTATTTGAATCCCGAGGCTATAAAGAATAGAATATAGTTTCACCACAAGCAGCGAATAAACCTTTAGTTTACAAAGGTTAGCCTCCCATAACTTTTCATTTATAAGCCGTACATTTATTTTTTTAGCCTTGGCATAGGCTTGGGAGATGTCGGTATTATAGGGTTGCCCCAACAAGATCCAAGTTTCAAGTCGGCGTTAAACGATCAGACGGAGATGGGATATATGCGCCCACCAATTTCTGGGAAAGTTTTACATCATAAATTCTGGCGAAAAGAGAGGCGAATGGAGAGAAAGAGGAGATTGACTCTCCAAGAAATATACGGAGGCATGCTCAATCAAACATGGAGTTCTTATCATGCAGGAAATTTTTAAGGGATTTATCTCATGTCACGACGTTGATAACTTTTTATCCTCGATCAAAAAACTTTTGTTGGGAATGTCTTGCAAGTTTAAGTGGAGTCTGAATCTGAATAACAATCATCCCTTTCTTTCGTCAACTCTTATACAATCACAACTTGAAATCCACAAGATTACACCGACTCCAACCAAACCTTACGAATACGCAGTGTCATTTGATCGTTTATGTGCACTCTCTATACCCACAGCAATGAGAGCAGCGAGAAGAATGACAACGAGATGTTTGTCCGCTGCGAGTGAGCAGCTTTCATTCAATCCGTCGTGTCTTGCCCAGCCTTTGTGTATTTTTTGTGGAAAGATAGAGAGACCGCAAAAACCCTCTTGTGTCCACCTCCACTTATATTTGACATTCATCATCCAGACAAGACCCAAACGAGAACGAGTCGTCTTCTGCGATATACTAATTTTTGGATTTAAGGTAAAGTTGTTTCTTGCTTAAAACAGCACACTGCTGCGGCTTTTCAAGTCATTTAAGTACGTCTACATTTAGCTGAGCTGAGCGGCGAGTGAGCAAGATGCGCAAAAGGGATGAAAACGCCATAAACAACAAAAGACAATGATTAGAAGGGCTGTAGGATGCGGAGAAAGTGATGGGATGTTTTGTTTGGCAGTGAGTTCCATCCAGGTAATCTAAATGTGTGTCCCTGTCCCCGCTTCATCATCATCATCAACAACAGTAGTAAGGAAGGTGTATAAAAATCGCGCAAAAAGGGATGCGGATGGCACAGGTTTACATGTGATCCTCCTGAGTTATTTTCTATTTGGTTTGGGTAATAGAATGAAACACGTTTTCCTCGTGAGCAGAGCAATTTGCAACCTGTCCAACGTAATAGGTTACGCATTTGCTTGGATTAACTTGGAACACTTCCTCACTTTCCTTTATTGCTCCCAACCATACACCCATTCATCCACAAGCATACCATATACCCAACCCACCACCCAACCAACACAACTACATGCATATTGCTGCGAAAATAGGTGCAAAATGTAAGTAAGTACATACATTCATTCCTGCAAAACGAGCATCCTCTCCCAGTTTGCGCACTTTCACCAGGAAAATGGAAGAGACACAAGGCTTATGTGTGTATTTACTATGTGTACATACGCCAACCGACTCAGGTTTGGGTTAGCTGGCACTTGAAAGTCTTTCCTTTCTCCGGTTCCTTGCCTAATATTTAATACATCCCTTTCCCCTTATTCGTTCCCGAGGACTGCACGTCTGTTTGCCAGTCAGTTTCGCCGTGAAATATTGCACCATCCTTTTGGGCAAGCAGGTTTTGAGCAGTGTTGTAGACACATGACATAAATTCATTTTTCCTCCTTTTCTTCAGGGCACAAAAAAACAGACGATGAGAGAGAAGAGGAAGAAGGGGGACTATCTTATATCCCTAAGGGCTCTTCTATACAGCAAAAGCTTCTCTGCATAGAGAGCTTCTACATCATCATCATAATAATAATATGACTCGCTCACGACTCATTTTCCTTTCAAGATGCATGACTGATATTAAATAAAAAAGGATGCAAACAAAATGGCAACTTGTCATTCCCCACCTGAATATATACCTATCTACACTCACACAATCCCAACTATTCTCTCTTTTGAAAATGGAAACTCGTTTCCGTCATCAGTACCAGTTATAATGGAGACAGCTTATAGGTGGCCAAGCTTAATATGCACCACAGGTATTCTCCCTTTTTTCACAGGCAACAAATTGTAACCACTTCATCCCTGTACAAAAAAAATCCCTAATTCACCCCGAATATTTATTATGGCTCGTTTCGTTCGTTTGCTACTGATTTGATTGCGCTCCTCTCCTTTCTGATGACGATGAGAGCCAGAAAAAAATGTGACTCTAATTATCGCTGAAATTCTAGCATGACGTTTTCTCACTATTTTTCTAGGGGATGTAAAAGGAATTTAAAAATCGTCTTTGCTGCTGGAATGCTTCCCTAATGCAAATGTGATGTTACATAAAACACATTAAAAAGTTAAGATAAAAACTCTCCTTGACTTTGGCCTTTCCTGTTTTGCTCCCTTTTCCGCCAGTGGCACAATGTTGACATTATTATGCACATTAAATATCAAAAATGATAATCCTTGTCTCGGGTAGACCGCCGGAGAGTGGCCATTTCAAGTTTTTACAAACTACACACACAAGACATGGCTACAGGGAGCGACATGGCTGTACAGAGTGTTAAGAATTACTAAAAACGATGAGGATGAGGAAATAACAAAACTAAACTGGCAATGTTTACAATTTTTTATAGGGAAATTGTCGCCACTCTTGTGAGTCTCGTGGGTTAGCTACTCATTAAAGCAAGTGGAGTGAATCTATAAGATTCTGCACGTTGGAAGGGCACACACGCAGAACAAGTGGAGAGAGTGCCACAGAAAAAAGCAATGAGTGTTGCTCTGTTCTGTCATAGTAAGTACATAAAAGTATGTATATAAATAGACAGCCTTCTTAATAATAAAAGGTAATACGGAAACTTCCCTGAAAGACGCGGTGCAGTGCTAAGTGCCAGTGTGCCAGGGAGTACTCTGGTGTATTATCGTAAACCAAAAAGTTCTCCGGAGGAAGATTAGCCAACAATAGCTTCCGTTTGTAGACACATCATTTTTCCTCTCTCTAACACATTTTGTGCGTGGTGGTGGGGTAGACGGAGGAGAAGACGTAGAGAGAGAAGGGCAGAAGTCTCTTTTACACCGTGTGGCTATCATAATGGATGCATAAAATGAAGTAGACGCGCCAGCGAGAATATTATTATTGCATTCTTGGATGCACAATTATTATTATGATTATGAAAGCTAAAGTATATTATATTTATATACCACACCATACTGACATGAGGTTGCCTTGCATTCCTTTTTCTGCTTTGCAGGTGGCTGACAAAAAGATATTAAATGTCTTTTTGAATGCACTTCTCCTCACATCAAGACCACTTTAAAACTACATATTATTATGCTCCCTTTTACATCTAATTTATATGAAATGGCCAGATAGAAGGTTAAGCGCTGCATTGCATTATTACTCACGTAGGCGAACCTTCCGATTTTTGTCTGAAATTACAATAATTTTCATTTACATATTTTCTCTTAGATTCATCGCATTGCCTGATTTATATTTGCAACTTTCAAAAACAAGAATTCAGGCAGGGTTTATTACGAACTGATTTACTTACATTTTATCGTTCTAGATTCAGGAGGATTACATAGTATCACATTCCCAATTCTCACAGCAAGCTAATTTCCAGTTTTCAATCATATAAACAAAAATATTCCTTCAAAAAATGTGCACGTTTTCGCCGCAAGACAGTAAGTCAGGAAGCTTCGCACTTGGATGACAAACACTCGATCTAGAAAAAAAAATCCTGGCGAGTTCCTACTTTCTGGCTCCCACACCTTATTTTTTATGTAAATGCCCCCAAATCATTATCATTACTAGAATATAAAAAACAAAAAAAAACAAAAAACTTCTGCGTTCCGCATCGCCCTACAAATTGAGTTGATCTGTATTATCAGAAACGGCCATTAAACCCAAACGAGAATGCCGGATTGTAAAAAGTGGTGTCTTGATTCCGCTGATTGTAATAACATTTTGATTTTGCGTTTGCGTATACGTGGTATTATACAGAGTGTTACCGAAGAATCCCTCCTGTTGCGGACACATATTGACGTGTCATGGCATTTATGCAGATTGCTACATGTCAAGCATAAATTTCAAGACGGGTAGCATACACGGACGGATATTATCTCATCGTGCATTGTTTCAGAGAAAAAATCCAAACCACAGCAGCAGGACTGTTTCGCTCGACTTCCATCCAAGCCTGCTCACCTCCCTAATCGAAAAAAAAGTTACTCAACAAATCATCTAATTTGTACTTTGGGCAACATCACCATTCATTCTTACTTCCTGCTGTTTACCCCACTTGAAAACTTTTTTAACTTAAAAAACCAGAAAGACAAGGTGTACGTATCTCCTTTGCCGCTACCTGCTACTCCTTCCCACTCACTCAATCAATTTAAAACTTTTTAGTTTGAGTTTTGAATCAAACAAAGAAAAAAAAACTTTAATGCATGACTTTAGCAAGATGCACACACACACACAGACACACAAAAACCTACGCGAACGCAACTGCCAACCGTCTCCCACACTTTTGAACTCTTTTAGCGGAGCTCTGCTCTGAATTGGAGTGAAAATTGCTTCCTTAAAATTATTCAGAAAAAGGCCCCCAGAATTTTTATTTTCTCCATAAATCAGTCGGAACAAAAAAAAACATTCGTCTACTCAAGAAAAAAACCGCATCGTTACTGCGCCTGAAATAACAAGGTCACCCAGACACTCCTAGATTTACATTACAACTTCATCTAGTACAACGAAGTACAAGCTCAATTGACTGTATACGTCGTAATACGAACGTCGTACTAACAGGACGTCGTACTAGCTACGTTCCAGTTGATATCAATTGTCTGGAAGCGGATTGCTGTGGAATGAAATGGAATCATAATGCTAAGTCCGCTTAAATGCCTATGATGAAACAAGAAAGCCCAGTGTTATTTTTTTGCTTTTAAAATGCTCGGATGGATGGATGGGCCATAGCAGCAATCCCAAGATGTGTTTTGTGACAAGTTGTTGTAGTTGGTGGACAGGAAAGAGGCTACCAGTTGACAACGCAGTGACAACAATGAAGACAACTCGGCATCGATGGAAGCAAGCTCTGGATCATGTCGAACAATGTCATCATCACGACGATGTTCCTGTTCGTGCAGTTCGCATCACACTCTCGTTTCTGGAAGACAAGGGGAGTCTTTGGGATTTTCTCCCAAGCAGAACCATGTAGCAACTACCAATTTAGCATTGTTTCAGCTTTATTGAATCGCGAAATGAGTATTTCCTCCCAGATATTCTGTAAACTCGTGGTGAATATTAAAAGTCTCGAAAGAGAGCAGGCGATTGGAAAGGAAAAGCGTATTTTTTGGGAGATGTTATCGATGATGAATGACGATCAGGAAAAATGTGTAAATGTAAAGAAAGACGCAAATTTTTGTCACTATATCTGGCTGGAAATGACTGACTGGAGACGAACCGAACGCCAACCCTTGTTTAAGTATATAATAAAAAACCTTCTTGTGTGCGCCTCGGTTGCTTCATTTCTTTTTTCTTCAATTCATTTCTTTCCCCTCTCTCTTGTAATTTGAAAGGGAAGCAAGGAAAGGGAAATAGAAATAAAACGTGGAACAGCTACGCACACACATGCATGTAAACACCATTTTAGTCAGGCATGGAATAAAATGGGGCATACCAGAAAACAATTGCATTTTCCTGTATATATTTATTTTGTCGTGTACTATGCATATATATCTATATGAAGAATGAGGGTTATCACAGAGCAAAAGTAAGTTAAGTCGTGAATATATTGCTTTTGTTCGTCGTTGTATTCAATGAATGCACAAGACGCAAATTGTGGGTAATTCTTTTCCCGTTGTTGAGGACAAATTACCCAATATTTCCACCCTGTATTGATGTCTTAATGTAGAGGCAACGAAAATGTGTGCATTCCTCTAAAGGAAAAAACGCCCTCGTCATGTTGAGCCAATGTTGAGCCATTTTAAAAGTTACACGAAGACCACAAGGCAAGCCGGGAAATAATGGGAATTGTTGTCATATGCAGGAAATGTGCTGTACAAGCAATTTTAGTTTGAAGGACAACCGTTTTTTTCCCTTCTTTTCTTTGGAAATAAAGTTAGAAAAAGGGAAACCTTGAGGGAGCCTACTTGAGAGATAAAAAGCAACATTTATCCCAAGTTGATCTCTTCTGCTTACAATTGTCACATAAAAACTGTATCTCTCTTGCCGATCACAATGTAGTCATCTCGAGATTTCAAATCT
>JAANSN010002450.1:0-24040 GCA_036850665.1 Dicranocentrus wangi | reverse complement strand
CCTCTGCTCCCTCTCCTTATGCCTTTCGAATTCGTTACGAAAGAGGAGAAACCCCGTATAATAATATAATATAAGCCCTTTGTAGTTATATTTGTTCAGACCAGAATTGGGTATCGTTGTTGACTTTTGCAGCGAAACAAGAAAATTACAGACATTGTAATCTGTGGTATATCAAATTAAAATATTTTGACGACTGTCAAAACTAACAGATTTAGAAATTTTGGGCAGTGGCAGAATTCTTATTTTTATTTCCAGCAGGAATGCCAGTATCGATATTACGAATATAAGATTCCAAGGAGCAGTATAAGTCTTTCAAGACATATTAGCTGTAGTGCATTTAGCAGTAGCGCACTTTCAAAAATTTTATGTCATATGTCAGTAGAAATGGTAGTAAGAGTAGCCACATACTGATATCGCTATACTGATATACAACTCTGGTACAGATTATTCCAAATGTATAATAGTGTAAAGGATGTACACAATCAAAATCCATCAGTCAAATTCACACGGTCATTGTCACTTTATGTGAGTCCAAATTAACCAAAAGTAAAAGTAATCAGTTAAAAAAAAGACAATTATTTCGCTAAAATATTACGCAGTATCTCAATGTATCTGTGAGGAGATTGATGGTATTATTCTGCTCTATTAAAACTCTGTGGTCCCGTGCAGTCTAGAAAACTTCCTTACCTCGTATTACCCACGTCAATATAAACTGCTAATTTTACACACCTGTTTCAAATGATGAATAGTTTTGAAAATCCGCTGCCACTACTTGCGAACACCCCTGACTAAACACAATTAGTGAATGGATTAGTCCAATGAACCGATTTTTTCTTCATATGTCTACAATTTTCCACCAACTGATTTAAGAGCCACTGCCAGAGTACCTTTTTACCTACCGTGCCACACGGTCCCATTATTGTATTCACATTTAATTTTCTTGACATGCAAACATGCTAATATTCCGTACATCTATGTATCAACATTTTAAACATGTTTCTCTCCCCAGGGTCATATATTCTAATATTTTTCTCTCCAATGTAGAAAATCCGTTCCATTTTATAAATTGGTTGGTCATGGGGGCCACGCGCAATTTGAATTAAGAGAAGATAATTCAAATACAGACAAGACAGGTACGACGAATACCGTCGTGTTAGGCTAGATTAGTCACCTTCAGTCCTAGGTAGATAGATATATAGATGAAACATGTCCACGTAGAGTACTTAATACTTTATAAACAACAAACTAAAATATTCATGGAATAGATAATGCATCAGTGGTACAAAAAATTGTACAAGCTTAAAATCCAAGGCTATTGCTATTATTGTTTTTGGCCGAAAGAAAAGAGGAAAATGTACTAGGTCAAATATTATATTGCATACATGGTTTCAAGGTGTGATTGTCTGATAAAGTTAAAGGGTAGCAATAATTATTCAAATACTTTTATGCAATGTCCTGCGTAACCCAATAAGTGCTACAACGGGAAAGAAATGTCAGCATCAGCAATAACAACCACCACACCACCACAACCGTCATATATACATCAAATAAACTGAAATTGATAGATTTCTTGGGACTGATAATGAGTTGCTGTCGCTATCCCATATCACAAGCAAATAACATCGACATTCAGTTTCCGCTTCTCGTATTGCGGTGGTGCGGTGGTGAGAGTGTGCAGTGAAAAAGCATGTAACACACTTGGACTTGACTGACTACACTTGCTTCTCCAAATAAGTATGTGCGACTAGCTAGGTGAGATGTATTCTTGCAAAATTCATATAGCTCATGCCACTATCACATATTATGTAGAACATACCTAATCAGTTGTGTTCCATAAAGAAAATTCTGTACTCTCCCAATCGGTCGGTTTACGTATACCTACACATATTCTCAACATCGGCAAGTTCCATCCATCGATCCACCAAAAAAGCTTTATTTTTAGACAGGGAAAGAAGAGTAAGTATTTTTTTACTGAAGCACACTCTCTCTCTCTCTCTGTCAGGCAGTCAACATGTATCGTTGTTGAGAGCACTCGAAGAAAAACATCCGGTAACATGATCTCCCTCAATGCAATAACTATATCGTCATAGTCATGATGTGCTTATGATATAATGATGATGATGATGGGGGAAAAGGGTAAAACATACCAAAATCCCTTCTTGGTCGAGGGAGAGAAGAGCGCAGTAATCAAGAAAACATTAATTTGGAGAGAGGAAACCTGGACTTTGAATTTGTTGAGAATTGATCATTTCCTGTTGACGTATTCCAAACCTCGACCTCTTCTCTCCTTTCACTTATATATTTCCCCATTAAATTCGATAATTCGGTTACGATCACACAGGAAACTTTCCTTGAACAAACATACTATTTTGCCCTTATACTCTGCAAGGAGGATGGGGTGATGGAAGGTCCAAAGGCCGAGTCAAGACTTCTGAAATGTTTTATGAGAATTTCCGGTTCACCTTGGTTGCTTGTGTTTAGTTAGACGATTGAGTTGTGGATGGGAAAGGACAGTTTTGATCTGGCTTGCACACTATATAAAGGCTTTATTTTTACGTTTCTTCATGAAATGCCAGAGTTTCTCGTGATACACAGGGTGTTTCATGAATAAATCTTCCTACTCGGTATACATATAATATTATATGTCAATTACACGCACAGGGATTTTTGGAAAGTTTAATGTATACAAAAGGAATTATTGGATCTTTTTGTAACAGCTCTATATTTCATATCAAGTAATTTATTAGTTTAATTCGCGAAGGAGTAATGTTCATAACAGTATTACAAATATAATCAAAGTAGAGAAAATGTACAAACTGGGAATACTTATAGGATCCAAAACAATAACCTTACACATTATACAGGTATATTATATGCCTACAGTAACAGCCTAGCTCTAGCATCAAAACTCTACCAATAATCAAGATAATAATAATAATAATTAATAATAATATATTTTTAGAAGTTAGACGATTGGAGTAGCACACACACTAGCTCTTTCTTTAAAAAAAAAAACTTTTTTACTATTTCGCACATATTTTTATTTTATTTTTCATACAAACCGCAAGCAGTACATATAGCGCAACTAATATATTTCCCGGGTCAGTCCCGAAATAACGATTTAATCCTAACATTCAGCAAATCTACGCGCATTTATTATATCCTACAATTATTTCACCTCTAACTCTCTCGAAAATCGCTTAAAATGCAGATATCCATGTAATTGTTTTGTTTTCTCTTTAATTTTATAATTGCAAAGGGAAAAAACTTTTTCAATTTATATCAATTTTTTTTGTTATCTCATCAATTATCCAATACATTCGTAGACAGTTTAAATATTTTCTTTGAAACCAAGAAATTTTTTCTTCTGCAATTTTTCCTTGTAATTAAACCAATTTGATATATTTTTTGTCCAATTTTTGGGAGGAGCAGTGTTCCATGGACCAGTTTGCATAACTTTTTTTTCCTATTATTTTAATAGTATTGCATATACCCCAGGCCCGCGCATTTTACACTGATTATCAAAAAGCAAATACATTTTTTCTTCTGCATATATAACAACAAATTGCATAGTAAGTGTGTTTATGTAATCCCTACATTTAATGAATACCAAAAGCCATTCATATGTCATATATATGGAGTATGGAGTGTCAACCATTTTTTTTGCAAATAGGGCGGTATGCTTTGTGAATTTCAGTACAGAATTTTCACCTTCAATCAATCAATCAATACGTATTTAACATGGTTATTATTGTTTTAAAACTGGTTCAGCAAGAAGTTTACTCTCTTGAGATTTACGAGGAAGGAAAGTATTTTTTTNTGAATTTCAGTACAGAATTTTCACCTTCAATCAATCAATCAATACGTATTTAACATGGTTATTATTGTTTTAAAACTGGTTCAGCAAGAAGTTTACTCTCTTGAGATTTACGAGGAAGGAAAGTATTTTTTTTCTTCAGTTTTGTATACGTCTATAGGCTCTGCTGCTTAAAAAATGTCCATAAGAGCCTGTGTGGGGAGACAGAGAAAAAGTGAAAAGATAGTCTAGTGTCTACTTTCGAAATCTTACAATTAGTGAAAATCTCACAGCAGAAATATTATGTAGTAAATACTTCTTTTTCTTATACCAAAGGCTACTTGTCCGTATAAATTTTGGCTCAGGCTACACAACATTATTACCTATATCAATCAATATCTGTCAAAGAAATCCGCTCAAATTTTTGCTGTCTCAAGACCAATTTCTTGTTTTTCTTTATCAATAATCCATGCTATAGTTCCTTATCCATGCTAAGTTATATAATGCATCAGGCCTATTTTGTGTGTAATAATTGGGTCTCTCTATCTAGTTGTGTGAGTGAAAACTACCAATTGGCTAGTCCAGGTTTGTTGAGGGTCATGAAGTAGATCTGTGAAGCACCTGCTCCCTTTGCGGATGAGAAGAACACTTTGTCGTTTCGCTCACAGAGGAATTTCAACCGCTGACTTTTCTTGTGCATGAAGACTCCGTCGAGATGCCCCGTCTCCACGTTCCTTATCTCAATTGCTTTCTGACCCCACCCCATGACTTGGCCTGTGCCAATGAATGCCACAGATGACGGAAGTTCGCCCCATTGCAGGACAACGGATTTGGAAATCTAAAAGAGCCAATAGGGAACCGCCCGTTATGATAATTGTTATAGGTATCATTATTATGTATGTAGGTTGCCGCAATTTAGCAATTCAAGTATTGATTAGTGTAGCCTCCAGCTACATACTCCATACCTTTCCACTGGTAGATCACGTAGACCCCTTCATTATCGTAGCAGAGTAATAACTGAAGTCCATGGGAATTGGGTAGAGTCACGATGCAATGCGGAGTTATCGGTCCTTGACTCTGTGATTCAGAAAAAAAACATTTTTCCGAATTATTATTATGATTATTACGCACAACGCAACGTCATGTACAAGGGAAATATAACAAAATTGTAATAAAAATGTGAATAGAGGAGTAGTAAGATGGAAAATAGTAGAAAATACGTACAGCTCTTACATGTTTAGGTGTGTAGAGATCGTATACAGTAGCAGAGTCAAGATCTACTGCATGAAATCCCTGAGCTGAACCATAAATTACTTTAAGTCTTGACCCTTCCTCAATCGTCAGGTCCACTAGTAATGGTTTGAACAGTAAGTCTGAAAATGCCTTAAACGCCATGAACTTGTGGTACGGTTTTGGAGCCCAAGCGTATATTTCAATAGCATCTCTTAAGGCTATCACCAGAAACTTAATCCTCTCGTATTTGACAATCTTAAAATGTGTGGCTCCCTGCAATCCATATAATAAACAAGCGTTTTAGTCTTTGGGAAATCTTGAATTCTTGCAGACAAAATCCGGTTTTATAAGGTATGTATATGTCTACATGATTACCTGAAGTTCGCCAACGTTGATGTATCCATTTCTCCTTTCACCCTCTGCCCCTTCAGTTCGCAAAATCTTTCCCTTTAGCCATGAGAGATAATAGACGCGGACACGGTTCTTTTTCCCACTGATTGTCACCAGGATATTTTGACCTTCCAGAACCTAAATCATAAAATATTATTTATTTATACGTAAGCTGCTCTGAACTTAAAATGTAGTACTGTATTATGACCACGATATTAATTACCTCCATTTGTTGAAACCTGCGCCTGTTAATTAGCTGATAGACCTTGCCTTGTCCAGATCTATCAAGAAGCATCAGTCCATTTTCAGTGCCTATCAGTAAATTAACCCCCCATAATGCTGCGCATAGGATTTCACTATTGAATCTGCGGTGAAACAATGAACAATGATTACAGTTTAGAAACACTTTTTTCCTCATGCAAATGACATTTATCTAAAAACAGTGTAGTGTATCCCACTTGAAGCCGTACCTTTTCTTGTACTTCCTAATTTCAGGTGTGTCACCACCTTGAGCTGGAGCTACTCCTTCAACATTGACATTGACTGATGGCCGAGAAGGCGAAGAGGACGCGGATGCGGATGTAGCCATCTGATGATTACCAAACCCAAACGTTATAAATGATCTCTGCTTTGGACCTTGACCTATTTGACCAGGCTGTGGAATGGCCGGGTGAGAAGTAGGCCTGATCGGTTCTCTCTCACGACTCATCTACAGGAAGAAATGTCAAATTATAGTAAAATCCCCCGTGTAACACATCATTTAGCCAAGTAATCATTTTCATAATATATGAAGCAAAAACAAGCTGATATGTGATTAGTGGTGGAAGTCAAAGAAATTATAATGAATATAGGTTTACAAATTAAAAGTATTATTAAAAACCAAAATCAACAATTGTTGTTTGAAAACTGCAACAAATATCAAAAACAGTTTTTTGCCCGCATGACTTTACATGATTTTTGCTTACCCCCCAGCCAGCCAAATAGGATTTTGCGGCGTGATTTATGTGACCAAAGGCATGTGAGACATATAAATCTTTTGAGTTTTTTTAACTTATTAGTTTGCTACAATTAGTTATGCTTAGAGAAATTATTGAAAGGTTAGACGTATTATCATCACTTGCCACAATCATTATTATTACATTACTTCATACCTGTGTAGAACTAGATAGAACACAACTCTCAAGTCTCAACATTAATAACCATGAACTTACATCCGGGTCAGGTGAGGTTTGAGGTAGTAAATCTGGCAAGACAGATGTCCGGGCTCCTGGTACTTCATTACCAGTTCTGGGTGGCCTCCTCGTGACTAAGGTTCCTTGATTCTCCTCCGGCGTAGGTGGGAGTGGACGACTTGGTCCTACAGCCGGAAGTGGACGAGGTGCTTCTGAAGCAAGAAGGGTCCCGTCGTTTGTCCTTTTCTTTGGAACAAATTCCACCTCTTCCTCATCATCATCTTCCACGTCATCAGCTTCCAGAGCTCCACCAGGAGTTGGTGGAAGAGGTCGACTAGGTGGTGGGGGTAATGCATCCGGCACAACAATTAGTCTTGAGGGCAAGGGTGGTCTTGCCGGCGGTCCGGGCTCTTCAACTTGTAGTGCCTGCAAATACATCACAAAAAATTTGTTAGATTCTCTGAAAATACTTGCTTTGCAACTCAAATTTAGTGATGGATAATAGCCAACCTGGAAATTCCGTCGAAGAGTATTTTCTTTAGGTTTTATTTCTTCACCCCTCTCGCCTGGCTTGTCATCACCCTCCTCATCCTCATCCTCTTCGTCAGAAAATCTATGAATAGCAAGTAATTATTCATCACATCACAAACGTCTAGCCCAAAAGTATATATATACATATACTCAAATCCTAATAGCCCGTGCAAGACCCCTAATGATGTTCCCCATTAAAAGGCTGAGCGGAAGTTGTATTTTAGTAAGAGACGCTATGGGAGATCAGCATAATTTCCTCGAAAGAGGTTTTCTCATTACATACCTTCCCTTATCAGCTTTCGACTGTTGATTCAACCGCTTTTTGCAACGATCAATATGATCTTTCAGCTGGATTCTCACTTGTCGTTCCGTTGGCTGGTCACGAATAAATGGATGTTTCAGCAATTGATCAGTTGGTGGTCGCTGAGTGTAATCCTAGCGAAGCAGAAGAGGAGCATATCACTCATTTTAATTTTTTTACATTAACATTTCACACATGAATTACAATTACAACGTGATATATTCATCCGTCTACAAGAACTAATTGTGCCTGCTCTTTTTTTTATTTTATACCTTCACAAGAACAGTTTCGATGAAGGAGTGGAATCTTTTTGACCAGCGTTTTGACTTGAGCCTAGGGGGAGGATTTCGAGGTATCAAGAACAGGGCTCGCATGGGATGCATTTCACCTGAAAGGATGTTGTAAATATAATTCAATTACAACTGAATTGAACCCTCTCGTTTTCTAAAGGAAATTATAGGTCCAAGAAGGCATACATAAAGGTGGCTGAGACTCTGCCATTTCAATAGCCGTAATTCCTAAAGACCACAGGTCACTTCTGTTATCGTAAGTAGCCTCCGGATTTTCATCGCAAGCAATAACCTACACACAGATAAAACAAAACAGATTTTTCTTCAGTACATCTTGTAACCACAAAGGAGGAAAACGTATAATATATTTCATTCAAAACATTATTCATTCATGTCATTAGCATTTCAACTCTCAAACTCTCTAGCTTCTCAGGTGTACCTCAGGTGCCATCCAGTACGGCGTGCCAATGAACGTGTTCCTCCGACCTATGGTTCTATCCAGTTGTGCAGACACTCCAAAATCAACCAACTTGACTTCCGCATTCTCCGTCAGCAAAACGTTTTGACCCTTAATATCCCTATGTATGACTTTATTGGCATGCAGGTGAGACAGTCCGCGGAGGATTTCTCGGCACACATATGCAATCCACTCTTCCTTAAGTGACTGGCCTCGAGTTGACTTGACCAAGTCCGTGATGCTCCCTGCCCCGCAATATTCCATGACGAGCTGGAGGAGGAAACGGAAGCATGAGAAAATGGCCACATTTTATACATTCAAAGAAGATGGATGATGGAGATGTCATGCTTGGAGAATACTAACAAGGGTGAAAACCCTTGATCATTTTTTTTTGGCAACGGAGAAGAGAAATGTAAAGAAAAAGGAGCCACCCCGGTTTGAAGACATGAACAGAATATTCGAATTTCTCAGCACTTTCTCATCTCTCCCAACTTTTTGAAAATAGTTTTATAGCAAAACTTTAGCCATAGTAGTTTTGTGCATTGTGTGAGGTATGGAGTTTCCCGTTCACTTACCCATAACTGGTCATCCCTTCCTGGAGGAGACTTTTTTATAAAAGCCCCATAGTATGTGGCAATATTTCTGTAAAAAAAGAGGAAAACGGAATAAGTTAGTAGTTGAGGGTAAAGGCAGCATAGTGTACCGCAAATTGCACATGCAGAACTATAGCCCCACAACGACATGATAGAGTACATTTGCCACAGTTGGATTGCTCTGTGGATGCTGACATGTGTGGAATTTGAGCGAGAAATTTATAACACTCGGGCCAGGAGTGTTCCAAAAATGGGAACCTCTTCGCAGACAATGATTTATAGTGTGAAACGTGCATTATACATACCTGTGGTGCGAAAACTTTTTCAACACGTTTATCTCCAGTTTGATTTCCTCCTCTTCATCTTCCGTGACATCCATGACTTTAATAGCAGCCAACTGGCCGGTTTTCGTGTGACGTCCTTTGTACACTTGGCCATAGGTTCCGTTTCCGACCACCTCGATAAGCTCAAAGATCCCGGCAGGATCCTGGAAAAATGTCACGAAAAAAAAGTTCCAAACGTTATTTCCTCTGGTATTGAGTCAATATTACATTAAATTCAAAGGTAGCAATCCAATTTTATTTCTTTTCTTTTTTTGGGAAAGTACGCGGAATTTGGTGTGGTCACGCTCATTTACTCATTTTTTTATGCAGCCGGCGAGGTGCAATTCGCACAAAATCGCATTTCCTCTCATTGTCACTGACCCACTTGCTCTGCTTTCTGTTTCGAAAAACCATAACATTGACGAAAATAAATAAAGAGGACGGAGAATGAGTATATAGTTCTTGAAACAAGCTTGAAAATAACAACATTAGCCAATGACAGCTCTGTTTTTTTCTCT
Source organism: Dicranocentrus wangi (assembly GCA_036850665.1). Taxonomy (NCBI): domain Eukaryota; kingdom Metazoa; phylum Arthropoda; class Collembola; order Entomobryomorpha; family Entomobryidae; genus Dicranocentrus; species Dicranocentrus wangi. Next base: position 14,436 of record JAANSN010002450.1, on the reverse strand, counting down.
TTGCCCACATTTAAACACACACATCTGGTCTGTGTTCCTTGAAGAATTTCACTTAAAAACGGTCCAACGAAGGGTTTACTATACATTATATTGAAACCCTGCACAATACCAGCTCAAGGAACAATGGATGACACAGCATTTGAGCATTTCCATCATTATTGTCTGAGGTAGTGTTCAGCTCACAATATCCTCCTCAACTCATAGTAGTATGCGTATGTATGAACGTACGTATGTACGTATATATGAATTCATCCTGCTCGTCGTCTCGTCATCCCTTCGTAGCCACAAGTCATCATCATCATATCATCATCACTTGTTATAATCATTCATTTTTTTTCTCTACAATTTCGTATGCAATTTTATGCACGCTAACTGACTCTACCGCAAACTGGTACGCTTGCACTCGCGTTGTTGAGTGGATGAAGCACAGAGCTCCTCATTCTTTCTCAAATGAGCTTTTTAGTCCTCAAAAAGCAAAAAGCTCCTCTTAATGGCTAATTAAATAACAGCAACTCGTCGTACGGTCGTAGGAAGACGCGTGAAGGTAGGTGGGGTTTTCAAAAGAAAGGATGAGGAAGGTAGCATGACTAAATGACAAGGAATGATTTCAAACCCCCTTTTATCCTGTCTTCTTTTTTTATTCTTGTCTTCTAGAAACAAAAATAGGTAGTCGTTCGTTCCGATATACGACTAATACTTTTTCTTACTAGAAAAATGTGCATATAGGTATATTAATAGTACGTATATATATAGCTGCATACGTGAACTACACACACTTTTCAATAAACTGCCTGCCTGCCTACCTGTCGTGCCAATTTTCATCAACAATGTCACAGTCACACAGTGTGAGATGCGCAAGACGACAAATCAAAAGTTTCAAGTTGGATGGAAAGAGTGAATAGGACCGCAATTTTAGCCTGCTTTGTTGTTTCGAGGATAAATTCGAGAAATCAGTCATGTAAGGAGGGGTAGAGACTGCAATTTTGTGGTCTCTTAAGTTTCTGCAAAAGATGAAATTCTACGTATATATGTTTTAGCCAAGAGCGATTGCAGCGAGGCAAAAATTCCCCTTTTCCGTTGGTTTGCTCCTAATAAGTGGTGCACTTGTTCGGTTGCACGAAGAGAAGTCTAACGTATTTTCTTTCACTCACAGTTTTGGCTGAGAATTGAGAAATTTAAGCAAGTTGCACAGGCATGATGAATCTTTCAAAACTCTTACTATGCCGCACTGCAAAAAATAAAAACTAAAATGTTATATCCTACCATGATGGGATTTATATGGGTTGGAGTGGCAGGCAAGATGACAGTCATCAACTCGGAAAATCCTAATTGAGATTTCATGATCTTTCATATATAAAGTTATTTTCGTTGTTTGCATATCAATCTGGCTTTATATCTACCTGTTCATTTAGTAACTACACTTCGCCAACATTCATTTACGCTCAGTTTTCACAACGGAATGAATCGTTTTGTGCAAAAAGAAGAAAAAAAAAGTTGATAGATTATCGGTAACTCGCATCATCGTGATTTGCGGCTTTTTCTACCCAACCGTGCAAAATTCTCTTCGTGTGTGTGCCGTTTTCTTCAAAAGCAAAACTCCTGATATAGCAATTTCCCCATTCATAAAAAATATTGTGCATAAAGCCAGTTGAACAGCATCGGTTATTCAGTTACTGCTTTTTTACATAAACTGTATAAGCATTAATGGATCATTCTGTTACAAGGATAATTTAGTGGAGGTAATTGATGACTTTTTGTGCTGTCACTCTTACATCCAACCAAATTGCAACGCAAATGACCTCAAAAAAATCGCACACACACACAAGTTTCGCTTGCATTCCGTTGAACTCGAGTGGAGTAGTTTCGTATTTCCATAATATTATAATACTACTCCACAGTAAAATGACAGTTTTAGCTAGACAACAAAAATATATAATGTAAACAAATGAGTTTACGCAGACTACACACGAAAATGCTTATATCTATATATATATATACTTTTTTTTACTATATTACCTAAATACACATGTTTACACGCAGAGTTATCTAAACATTTGATTACTATCAACTTATGAATTTTATGAGGCAATGAAGCTTGAACCGAAATAAAGGATATTTTGGCAAAACTTCATTTGAGTGAAGTGATTGTTATTTTTTTTTGTTGAGGCTGTTGTGTGATTGCATTGTATTATTATATGATATTATTATGCCGATGTAACTAACCAGTCGTAACACTAGAACCATACACTGATGCTCTTGAACCTTTCGAGATGAATAGGTGTGTAGGTATATCATTATCATTTGCTTTTTTTCTCTCTTATATGCTCTTTGCGCAGTGCTATTAGCATTTAATCCGTATTTCAGTTCAGCTACGAGGAATTCAAGAGTGGAATAATATAAAAATAAGCCGTTGAGTACAACTCCTCAGCTTGGGCACTTGTAAGGTGTGTGTTACCAAATGGCAGAGAGAGACGCAGACGGTTAAAGTGTTAGTGCGTATACCTAATATATTGCACATTTACATACGTGTTACTCACAACACTCCACCACCACTCGACTCGGAGGAAAGTAGTAATTTTGTGTTTACAATCAAGCAGAACATGTCAGTCATTGCCATTTGCCATGCCTTTCGATACGTGATGATGGACAACCGTTGAGAATGAATGCAGTTGTGCATTAAGGTCCCATTATCTTTACCCCCTCGCAGGTTTTACAATAATTCCCTTGAGAAGATGGAGAACAAGAACCGAATAAGAAAACTACTACTATTACTTACTTACTACTACGCTTTTGATGAATTACATTTTAGACAGTTGATTGAACCAATGCAATATAGCTTACTTATGATTTGCGAGAATGCGACTTAAGCGAGCGTTTAAATTTGGACCGTATCGTTGAATAAGCTGCAATGGCAATGGTGTGTATATAATATACCTACATTCTAAGAAATCAGTGACTATTGTGTCCTTCGTTATAATCATATTCAATTCAAGTTTCAATTTTGAATTTGTTATCCTGTCGTCGTCTCACCCCTCGGCGCTGTGTCGTAGTCGTTTGAAGTGGCCCTTTTTAAAAAGGAATAAAGCTATATACACACACCAGGAGCATTATCACACATTCCTGCTGTGTCAGTGTCAGCTCTAGCACTGTTTTTCGCGTATTTTGATGGTATCAACTTTTTTGCTACAATCGCCACAAGTATATATATATATATTTTCGCATAACGTGTGTGATTCAATTCATTAGATCCTTGGCTGATAGGAAATATGGCTCAAGACTGTAAATTAATTGTAAAAGGATGAAATAACACTTTCAAGGGCATATATTTGTCCATTGTGAATGAAATGTACATTCAAGAACGAGCGAATAAACGAACAAGAAGAGTCAGCAGCAGCAGCGTTGGATTTTGGCTTTGACAAGTGAGTTTTTGGCTGCGTGGGCTTGCCAAAACGAGACGAGACAGACATTTACGATGCTTCTTTGCTGGTAATACTGACCACGATCGGAGGAGCTCTAAAATGGCTAAATGCTCAGTAAACAAGTTTCCAAAAAGTTTCAAAATCAAACAAATGAATGGACAGAATGAATTAATGAGTCGGATAAAAAAAATTGACTGTAATTAAAAGCTCTTTTTCAGTGAACACGTGTGTGTAGGGCCGATATATAACATCCTTTTTCAGCCGAGGTAGTAGAGATCCACTTTGCCACTTTTGACGGAGCAAAAAATTAAAATACATCAGAAAAGTACAGAAAAGGGCAGGTTGGCTCAGGATTGTCGAATTCAGATTTCATTCAAAGAATTAATAATAATAATAAAAAAGGACTGTATGATCATATTTTTCCTTCTTATGCGAACTCCACAATATCATAATCATGTAGCTAGAGTAGAATTGAGCGTCTCAGCAAAAAAAAGTGCCGTCATTTAGGAGAACAGTAAAAAAAAACGTACTCAGTACACACACACACATCATTCTTATCCACAATGAGAATACCCATAATGCCTGCAAGAGAACCCCAGCCCAACTCTCGTACACACCCAAATACGAGCCGATGGACCCAGGTGCTGCTGCGTCCCGTGTATATAGAACATAACGTGTTATAGTGATTTTGAAACAATCCAACGGGATCTCCTGAAATGAGATGATGCAGCTAATTTCAATTACATGCTGCAACGCTCAGTTTTGTTCACACAGATACGGCACAATAATATACGGCGCGGCCCTGGCTGAGAGAGAAATACTATATATTATGCTTATATTGTGTGTTGTGTGGGGATTAAAATTTGGGAAGAGCGACGGAGAAGAGGAGAGCGAATCGAGAATTTATGATTAACTTGGATAAAAAGGGATGCAATGCAAAGTAAAATAACAAAAACAATGTAAATATAGTTGTGGCCTGTCAGTCTGCCGAACGGCCTGAAATCGTGTAGGCTTTGGCTAAGCCAGCTGAAAAACTGGGAGAGAAAATATGTTGACGTTATACCCACAGTCTTGAAAAGCAATAAAAAAATGACGCTCTATACGCGTATCCATGTTTGAGCAACGTTTCATAGATAACTGTGTGTTGCTGCTGAAGATGTGTGCTTGTAAAAATAGGGATAAGGATGATATTTAGAGATGATATTTGCAGAGTGGTCATTTATTATTACGAGCTGTCCGCTCACCTACTCATCATCATCAGCATTAGTATTTTTAGTATACGTACATGGAATACATTTGTACATTAATTATCACGATTCATACAAACATTTTAGTATTTGTTTTTTCAGAGTCCTACTGCCACCACTGCACTGTCACAGCCGTCACTAATGACGAGCTCGGCCAGTAAGACTCTCCATCACAAATAAAGTGCCTAATTTTTAAACATTGGCTGACTTAATGAGTCATACATCATAACTCATAACTATTATGCTTGGTTTTTAATTTGAATGTAAATTGTAAACGTTTTTTAGTCATTCTGTAAAGTTAGTAATGCTCACGAGGGAAAAGGGAACAGCCCATTCGATGACTTAATCGGATTACGTTTTTTCGCGATATTGATACGTATTAACATTCTTTCAAAAATCACTCTGATATCTCTCAAAAATCCGTGTAAAACTTGAATTAAATTTCCATTTAATCTATTTGTTGATTTGTGTAACATTGTTCGCCAAGACCAGCATGTTTTTAATTTTTTGTTACGCATAATAACATCATTATATCTCTCGTTCTCAAGTTCAGGTTGATTGTTTGCAAAAAATAAAAGAGTTATCAACAGCTTTCTAATTTATCACCTATTTCTCAACTTCATTTACACTTGACACATGCTCTATTACACATTTTTACTACAGTTTTTTCCCAATTTAAGGTGAGAATTGAGGATTATTTTGTGATACAGAAAAAAAATTCTGGAAATCATGTAATATGCAGCCAGCGGAGCAGATAGTGTAACATGTATACAATACGCTCCCTTCGTTTAATACATTTTTAAATACAACTGTATGTAGTAACGTTTATTATTCCCACTGAAGTTCATCACTCTTTTCTTCAATTCATAATGATATTCGTCGAGTACACATCATCACAGCATAACTGCTTTCGCTACGGATATGATCAAATTTGCTCAGCAAGGCAGAACGATGTGTTACGTATTTTTGAGGCAATTAGTCCCCTTCTTAGTTGCTCTATAAAGGTCAGCCAGAAGTACTTTTAGCCAGGTGGAAAATTTATTTATAGCAGGAGGTCCTTCCACACACACCACCACAACCACACCACCACCACCACCACCACCATCACTTCATCACCAACAATAAATTTTAGGATCACATGTTTTATGGGCAAGCCCACGTACAATTCTTGAAACAGAAATAGAGTGATGAGAAGAGGAAAATTTATGCTGTTAAATGTAGTCTGTGTTGGAATAGAGAACACGAAGAGAAGAATAAATTATATGCATGTGCGCTACTCAAACAAACTGATTTTATGCATATGAAAGGGAACACACATTGTGTGTTTGTGATTACTTCACACTTGAATGGAATCGGTATATTAATGCTATGCAGTATAGCTATGCAAGCAAAATAAGATAACAATGTGAAAGCATATGCTTGTAAAAAGAGAATATATATTGTGTACAGATAGAAATTTACTCGTGGGATATATATATTTTTATAGTGTATCAACTCAGTTCAAAAATTAGTGATAATGGCAGAAATTTTGCTTGATTAGCTGATTAGATTCGTTTTCAGACTTTTTGAGAAAATATAGGAGTTTGACGTAAGTTACAACAAGAGGGCTTTGGCAGAGAGAAGGAAGTAAAAGGACAAGCCTTCCTTCAACTCAAAGCTTGAACCAGTAGTAGGTAGATCCCAAACCGTCAGAATTCATATCACAGCACACATTTTAATTGACGCTTTTTGCTCATTTTTTTGTATCAAATCTTGATTTGATGATTATTTATGCGGCGGTGAGTGGTTGAGGCAACCAATGAACGAAAAATTGCCAAGCTGTTGTGGGGTGGGTGTTGTTTTTTATTCTATACAAGAAATTCTCTAATGATGGATTGTGGAATGGATGACAAAATAAATAAAAAAGGCAACTTTTTTTTTGCTTAAAACTATCGCGTTGGTATGCTATGCATGGCAATCTTGATGTTTGACTTTAACTTGAGCTCACTCGCATATATACATACCATTTCGAAATGTGTCATATTTCGTTGTAAGACCGCAGTTTACAGATTTGTTCATATTTGACATTTTACGCAAGCCGTTTTCGCAAAACACCTTCCACTCAAAAATGGCCATGGAGAGAGATTTATCAATAGCGTGTCAAACCAAATGTATGCGAAAAGACGGAAATACTAAGCAGTATTTGGTTTGCCATAGGATGTCTACACAAAAGAAAATGTTTGGTTTTTCACAATTCACAATAGGGCAACAGTGATCATGTTTTGTCTGCATGTTTATCAACGAGAAGGAAGAGTCGTCACCACTTGATAAATCTTCAACTGACGATGAGATAAAATATTGTCACGAAAATGTGATTCACCCATATTTCCTGTTCATGCTATTTATAGGCAAACTGCATCCATTTCGACCTGTAACTTTACACAGTTTGGTTTGTAGTACTGATATAATTATAGTCCCATATCTATAACATGTAAGCAGAAGTCAAATCTTAGTGAAATGAAAAACTCACCTTTAACGAGGCCAAGTCTATGTCATCCAGAGAGCAATTAATATTTCCTGCCATCTTGTCTAATCCCTTTAATCCCGAAGGATGACTTTCCGAAAATAATTACAAAGTAGTTTAAAAAACAAACAGAAGCACAAAATCACAGGACACAAATCAGCGCTGGTTTGTAACACTACCGCTACGACTGAACCCGTATTAAATCTGCAAAAAATAATAACTTTTCGCCCAGGTATATAGTGACCAAAACTCTAATCACTACTCATCATCATCCACTTCGGAGGAAAGACTCACATTCCGGTGGTGGAACACTGCTCATTGTTATTCTAACCATATCGCGCTGTAGTAGCAGCAAAACGGGAGAACTCCTCTTTCTCTCTAAAATGGAAATAAATCAGTGTACATCAGTCAGTATCACATTATTTTATGACACTGATACCACTACCACATCTTCTCCACCACACCCTGGGAGAGATCCAACTGGCTTGTCATTCACGACAAAAAAAATTATTCACACGCGATGAGCACAAAACCTCACTGACTGACTCTGGTAAAAAAATCCAGGAACCCAGTTATGCACATTTGAGGTACATGCCTAGTTATTGCTGTTATACGGGAGGATGTATCTGTTTATATATATTTCGTTTTTAGACACTTCCGCTCTCCTCATACCGCACACCGTCACAACTCATCCACTATAGTAATACTAATATGCACATCCACGCACAGTGATGATGAGCTGAAGATGACGACAAAACTATAAACGACGAGAGTAGTATATGTAGTAGTGGAGACTCGCCCACAAAAATTTGAACTTGGAGTAGTAATATTCAAAGTAAAAAGAATTTATCTCTTTTTGACAGACAGGCCACCTTGTTCTTTATATGTATTTTTCTGGTAAACCTCTCGTTTCTTTCTTTTACCCACTTCCTCTCCTAATCCATCATTATCTTCACCTTTACACCGTTATCGATCCTTTTCTTCCAGCACGGAACCAGCACACAATATCGTCCATGAGTAAGTGAATTAACTCGTCTGCCACATCTCCAGAAATATTTTGATTATTTGTCTTTTGTCTAAGTATATCTTCCTGTTTGCTAGTCAGGAGCAGGAGAGGAATGGCCAGGAACTGTGGTAATAATGGAAGCAGTGAAACTTATCATTTTGAAAGGTGCCACTGTGCTGCTCCTGGACAGAGTTAACAACTCCTATTTTCTCTCTCTCTCTCGTCTCTCCTCCGCTTCCCTCACAATTATCTCCTCTTCAATTATCCCTAAATATTTCAAAAAAATATGGGCTAGGTTTTTCCCTTGTCTTATGTGGAAAAAAGGGAAATACAACATGTACTATGTTATGTACACACACATAGAATACACGGCCGTCGTCGTTCCTTCTTGAGTTGACTGCTAGGATGATGATGAGCCCAAAATGCAAGTAAGGAGTAAGCAGTAAGCAGGCAGGCAGGCGAGAAGGCAGACTATATATGCTTATTGCTTACCAACTTTTTGTGTATAAAAAAGTGGTAATAACAACATGCATATATCAGGCAAAAGGAGGAAGAGTACAAGTAGGTAATGGAATAGTAGCACAAGTAGTAGTAAGCAAGCACACACAGCAATAGTTACAGTTTTGTATGTATCTCTCCACCATCATCACCACCACCACTGCTACTACCACAACCTAAAAGTGTGCCCCACTCTAACACATTGGTGGAATATGAGGGGATTTTGGTGGAAGACGAGAACAAGTCAAGTGAGCTTCTCGTTGAGTCAGCCAGCCTAAAACTCTCATGCACAACACACTTCTTGGAGTTAGTGATGTGGTGCATGGTGTAAGGCTCCACTAATATACCTAACGTAACTGTTTTACTCCTCTGTGAATATATTCCACCACCACACCACCCTTAGTATGCAAAGACATATGAGCAAACTCCCCATTCTGATTTGCTGCTACTCCATTCTCGACGATTCACAGCAGACAGAACTGTGCGGATTCACAAGGTTTAGTACTGGTAGTAAAATAGAGAGAGAAACAAAGAGCAGGCAGGCAAAGAGTACGTGAACGAGAGAGGATCCTCATGTGAACCCTGCTGTTGTTTTCTCAGTCCGTCCGTAATACGAGGAATGTCAGTTTCATCGGCTGTGTGTATGTATTCCCAAAGATGTTATGGTTCTGGGGAGACTGATGATAAATAATACGGGCTATAGCTACACTCGCTCTCTACGTAAAACACATGTGTCCTATCTACATGTAAACAGTGTAGTACACTGAACTGGCATAAGTTTAACTAACTACCTATATATGAAAAAAAAATATTCAAGCCCATCTTCAATATGCATTCTGTAAAGAAATATACTTATATATGATACATCACAATGCTTCTTCCCACACTACGGGTAGGATAGTTTGGATAACAGATATCAATGATTGATTTGCTCTGGTCTTTGAACTTGCTTTTTTTGCTTGTAAACCAAGGCAATGCAATGCTGATGAGGCTGATCTCGTCTCGTGAGTGCTGAATGAATTTTAATATGACTTGAAATGGTTGTGTTGTGTGTGTGTGTGTGTGTGTGTATCCGTATATATACGTGACAAATGCATGCATGGTCGTATCGTGGTAATAATAATGCCGAAAACTCTGCATTTTCCATGTTTTACCAAGAACCAACTTGAAAAAACAAAAAACTTGGTGTAATATACGCTTACTCATAGTTTTGCTATGCTGCTGGCAGCCCCAGCAATTGTTTGCAATGGGATGGTGGTGGTGGTGGTGGTGATGATGACGATAACAGTGTAAAGACAGATTAGCCTCTCTCTCTCTCTATCTCTATATAATATTTTCTGTAGGAACTCTCGACGTATTTTCTCTTTTTTCATCCCATTTCTCAACCCATGTATTTTTGTTCAAATACAGAAGTCCTCCTGTGTTACTTATCTGTGCAAACTGCTGTGAAGCAGATTTTGACGTGAGTTCACTCCCCGTTCTCCAATTCTAAAAGCTAAAAGCAAGATGAGATGTGCGTATGTTGTAATGAAAGAGTAAGACCGTTTATGGCTGAGAAGGTGGCTAATCTTCCTTCGACGGTTAACTAAAATCTTGAGAGAGTAAAGTAAAACTAAAACAACCAGTATACATTTCCATGCACCTTCTGTCTTCTCTCCGAGAGAAGTTCTTGTTTTTTCTACTCAATCTTACATGTCCTCATGCTTGCTCTCTTTCATTTCTGACTTTTTTTTGTCAAACACGAGAAAACTAGCGTTTGGGGTTTTCCTATAGTAAAGCGTAGGGCTTCATTTCTTTTTCTTTCTTTTTTTATCAAAAAGTAGCTTCTTGAGTTGACGACTTGCGACAAAAATTGTGTTTGAGATGGAACACGAAACTACCCATGTTTTTTCCTCTGAAAAATGTAGATAATCATATGCCTTCACATTATATTTTATGCATTTTTTACCAGGCAAGAGGAGCATGCACAAAGAGTCCCTGGGCTTTTGAGTACTCTGTTTTAAGTTTAACTCAAAGGATTGCACTGTGTGTCATGTTATCGTGTGTGTGTGTGTGTGTATCATTTCATTTCACATTGCGTGTCTGCCTGCCTGCTCAGCCCTCAAGATACAAACGGCAAGTGGCGAATTACCAATCTGCTGCTGAGAGCAAACAGCAGGAGACTATAGGGAAAAAATCTCTTCTCTCTGGTTCTGGGCTGTTTTTTCCTTGCTGTTTTGCCGACTCCTCGATCTGAAGCAACAACAGCCACATCTTGTCGACTACAGATGTAAACCCTTGTGCAGCCCAGCCTGCTAGCCTATGACGGGGAAACGGCTTTTTACTTTGTGGACTCGGCGAGAGGAGCTGCTTGCGACCATTACCACGAACGATGGGATGAGGAGACTGAGGTGTGAAGATTTTTGGTGTGATGAAGGTTATTTACCATATATTGATGCAGGAGAATGCATTAAAATTTGTGAGGGGTGATGCTTATATAGGACGGTTGTTGTTTGCCGGAAGAAACATGTTTTATTTATTGTTTTCCATATCGCACACAATATTATGGCAGAGTCAACACGCTTCCTGCACAACTCTCATGAATGGGAGAGGTATATCCGTCTGCAAAATGTGATTCATAGTAATTCATGGATAATGAGGTGCAAGTGGCAACCCATTTTTCACCAGTACCACACATTTTTTTCAGGAAATATTTGGTAAACAACGCGACTGTTTCATTCTGTGGTGTTGCTGTTGGGGCTTAGGACTCACAGAGGCACAAAAGAAGATCACACAAAGCCAAAAAAAAAACTTATTCGCATTCTCGCTTCAAAAGTTGTGAGGGGAAAATGACAGAATCTTGCGAAAACTACGTCAACTGCTTGCTACTATGACTCAAATTTGTATTGTTTATATTTGAGGTCTGTATGCGGAGTGAATAACTAACTAGCTGGTTGAGAAAAAATGTGTACGATAAGTATTATTACTAATGCGGCTTTCGCACATCATCGTGTGCTTTTGACACAGCCTACGCAAAGCGTCTAATCCCCGTCGTCATCTTCACTGTGGACTACATAGAGGCTAACGTTGTATTTATTATATGATTCAAGAGGTACGTAGTACGTGCCTGTTTAAGCGAAAAGGGGAGTTGGGATTTGTTTACATAGCTAGCAATGCTGGTAGCCAGTCGAAAGGATTATATTATGATACAACGCGACAATATTCTATTAACAATGGAATTTTTATGATTTGTGCTTGACCCAAGCGGTCATTTAGGATAAGGTGGTAAAAAGGCTTAAGATAATGCACTCTACTTACCAGCAGACTAGTAGAAGGTGGTTGCCTAAGAAGATGTCTGTCTACTGTTGTTGGAATTTGACAAAAAGGCGCTCTACGATATAACTGTTATGATGACAATATATACAAGTCACTACACTAAAAACTAAAACGTGCTAAGGATTTATTTATTTTTTTCAGTGAGCTATGAAATTCTAATCATAAGTTATTTTCTTAAATATATGCGTTATCCACTTGCACAGTAAATAGATGGTAGAGGCTGAAAGAAGGCAAGGCAATCCCCATCCTCATAGATTACTGCCGATGATATTGTTATGAAACACTTAAAGAAAAACGCATTCTATTTTTTCTGAGCGATATAATAAAGCACAATAAATAAAATATAAAGTAGAGTCTGAGATTCCTACCGTCGTCATACCTGTTTTGTGGACAAGAGGTGTATAAAGAAGCTAGTTTCTCACACGGAAATTATGTAACATATTCCCATAAGACTTTTTTTCCAACTTTACTGGCACAACTGGGTAGAGCTGAGCTGAGCTATCATAAATGCCATATTATTGTATGAAGATTCCTAGGGAAGGAGGGATGCTAATTGCTCAGTCAACTAGAACACAGTCTGGTAAATAGGTAAATTAAAAACTAAAATCTCATTAAGAATAGATGATTACTTGTACAAATTATGAGGAGTGGAGGTATGTGGATTGCAAAGTCGCGACGCATTTTTCATTCTCATTCCGTCTTGATGATGCTTGTACAAGTTGTATATATTATCATCATTGTACTATTCCATTGGTATCTAGCTAGAGACTATAGAGAATTAGCCGCTTTGGAGTTGCCAATAATGTTTGTTGTCAATTTTTGAGAGGATACTCATTTCAAATTCTCTAGTATATGATGTGAAAAACAAGCGAATTTCGTCCTGCTAATAAGTTATATAATGACGATTTAATAAAATGCGCAAAGATGAATTTTTGACAAAATTGTGCTTGCTTGAGTTTGATTCCTTTAACTAAGTTCATATTTCTCACTACCACATTTACGAACATAGGTCGCATGTTCGCAGTGAGGTTTCGTGATATTAGTGTAAGTGGCCAGACTGTTGTTGGTGCAAGGTTGAAGGAGGTATCGATAAATACGTTTAAGTAAGTAGTTTAATAATAAAATGAGACCATCCCCACACCTTACAGTGCAAATACGCTTTCCCTTATATGGTAAAGTGGTTAAGAGCACGTTTCATTTTTAGATTTCATGATTTAATCGAGTTATAATAACAAGTTGTATCGATAATTCCAATGTAATGAAACATGCTGGTGAGTAAAAACGAAGATTAAATTATAATTGCACTAGAAAAGACAAAAACGATTTACTATTTATAGTCACACACACAAAGCGAGAACAATGGAAGCGCGAGTGAAGCGGCTTGTGCAACACGTGCAATTTTACTATGAGCTACCCAATTAAAAGCTATCAATATAGATGTGCATTTGGAGGCGAGAACGTATTAAATGATGATGTGCAACAAAATGACAGCTACTAGACACTACACTGGTGAAGGGGGAAGGATGCCGATTTTGTTGATTACGATTACTGGAACGTAACTGACGGGATGCTGATAAATTCAAGGACTGAAGGTGTCAAACTTTCAAAAATTCATGGCCAAAGTAAGACAATTTTTAGAGTTTTTTGATGACGCATATGAGGGGTGTTGGACATCCCACTTCCAACTTCCGAGGCTTATCATTCCAATTTCGACCGACATTCCCTTCATATCTACTACGTATACAACCTACGTTGGTCGTTTATTGATTGTGAACGGAACGTAAATGAAACCAAGATATTGCCAGACATCAGGATTTAATCTATATACGTATTTTTTCGCGGAGATTATGACACGCAATTTTCTCTGTAAATATTATGTGTGGTTTTAATTGAATAAAAAATATACTTATGCTTTGGTTTGTAATAGCATCTCCGTTGTGTAACTATCATCATATATCACTCGCTTACTCAGCCAGTAAGTGTTTTTTTTGTCTATATAATCCCGTGTTTTGACATATAAGTATTATATGCATAGGGAAATTCCATAAAATCCTTTCCTGGATCATGCAAATCCATCATATCACTGGATCACTATATCAATACATTTTTTCGATGGAAATTCACGCTGTAGGAACAGGTGTTTGAAAAATAGCAAATTGTTTTTCAGTTTTTACATGCGTCACTAGAGACGTGTGTCACAACACATCAAGAGATGCGCTTTTTCCTCAAAAAATTTTGTTTTCACGCATTGGACCATGATGCGTGTTCCCAGAAACATCGCACAGCAGCTAACAATCCCTGTCAGCAGGATACACGAGGTATATAAAACTTTACATAATTCGATCATTTAACCGCAGAGTTATTTAATACTACATCGTAGTCCGATCCTTTTGTCCAGCCACAGTGGGGCTGGAATTACAAAGCGTTTTCCTGCTGAAGTGTCTAAAT
>JAANSN010002449.1:0-24041 GCA_036850665.1 Dicranocentrus wangi | reverse complement strand
GAATTTTTTTCTGGTTCTAATGGTATACAAACTTCGCTGCGGAAATTATATTCAGTATGTTTTAATCAAGGTTTTAACAATTTCGCATATATAGTAAATTAGGGCAAACTTTTTTTATTTTTGCGTTGGATAGAGGTAATAGTGCAGAATAAAATTGCAATTTACTTCATGTTAAAATTTTGAGCCGTTTTAGAGATATATGCGTTTAAAATTAAGAGGATTTTCAGGTCCCACTTGTTAGCAATGTAATGCTTTGCTTATGTAAAATCCTTTAAACTAAGTTTAAAATTATTGAATATAATTTCCGCAGCAAAATTTTTATACCGTTCGAACCAGAAAACGATTCTCTACAAGATGCATATAATGTTTTGGCTTAACTATCGATTCATGCAAATACCATCCCTCGTGAGTCTCAGTGGTTATTGCTGCGCTCATTTTTATGTAGGGTATATGGTGTGGAAAGGTTATCACCAAAATAAGAATATTGCATCATCTCTCAACTCCAGTCCAGACTGCATTTAACCACTCGGCCGGCACCGGCACTCCTTCAAATATCAAAACATTGTATATGGGGGACAATTTTATTAACTCTCCATACCATACCAATAATATGCTTCATTTACAACATAACATATATATCCCAAAAAACAGAATACACCTAGGTAAGTATTGTGAACATACGTAATTTGGACCATCTGCAATCAAGACGACATTGTTTTAGGGTTATATGGAACACATAAATAAATGCATAGTATGAAAAACATGCATGCTGTCATTATTTGTTTGGTGTTGTTGTTAGTTTTATGCACAATTGCACAACCCCAAAATTACAAAGTCAAAAGTCGGATACAACACAAAACCACATACTATTTCTTTTTCTTAATCTTCTTCTTTTTGTAGTGGCACTAAAAGCCCATTGTAAAAGTGTAATACATAATATAATATTATCGTTCTGCAGTGAGCACTCAATTAAAATAAGCCTATGCTTTACACATCCCGCATCCCGCAGCTGCTGTCATGAATTCTCCTCGACACTTCACTGGCTTCATTATTCCAGGATGCGTGGAAAAAAATACAAACTCGTTCATTTTCAAGAATCTAGAGTTTTAACGCTACATACAATATTATGTATGTTCATGAATGCAACGTAATAATATTCTCACTGTACAGCAATCTTCACACAAAATTTTAACGCAGGCTTCTAAAAACTTGTGTGAATTTTATCTGGGTTCATATTTCTTCATGTTTCATTTCATGAGTGTACACAGACAGATAACCAGTTTGTCTGCAAGCTTCGTTTCGCTTAGTGATTTCGATAATTCGTCCGTCTGCATTTAGTATGATAGGCAGATTTAAGGCACCTACCTATAATGCATACATCATGCATATATAGGTATTTATGCTAAGCTAATCATTTCAAATCCTTCGGTACATTCGTTGCTGACTAAAACTGGTAGCAGCAGATCCTCCAGAAGAGGAATTCCATTTCACATCCTTTCTCACAACGAAAAATGCAAATAATGCACTGCACCAAGACACAACAATATATATATAAGGGGATAGAATAGAATAATGGGATTTGTAGCCTTACTGCCTCACTACTACACACTACATACTTTCATTAGATTCATTCCCTTATGCCACGCACATTTGGAAGGTTTACAATAAAAGTCTGCACAATGAATTGCAAGATGTTCCACCTTCCACCACTTGTCCCTTTCTTTGATATGGTGTTGTTGAGGGTCGCACAATTTTCACAATTACAATCCGACCTGAGAGCTCTCACTCAACCACTCTATCCGCTATATATGCCAGGAATTCATGATCATCATCATCACGCGTACTTTTTTTACATGGCAGATTTGATCAAAATGTGGTTAACACAATAACGCCACGCCAACCATTTGCATTTGCTCAACTTCCAGTTATAATTATACGGCTTTTAGAGTTTAGTTTTTATATACCTATCATAATATGAATCCATAATGAAAAAAAAAGAATTTTATCTGCACAAACAAGCCAGCAGCAAACTTAACTCATTTGCATCGCAATTCTTGTCAGCGTTATTCATTACATTCATTACATTACATGCTACTCCTGCTTAGTTTGCAGTTGCTTTGCGGGTTAAGCTAAGATGATAATATTATTATGCCTCCTCCTCAACGCTGTTCCAATTGGACGAAGAAGAAGCAAGTTTATTTTATTTTATTTTTTTGCCGATAAAGAGTTGCCTTCTCCTGTATGCTCACTTCTTGCTTTTGAGCATTTTGTGAGCAACCAGATGTCAGTATCTCTGCGATACACTAACTGGCTCACTTCACTTCACATCGCACACTCTCCTGTTTCGTGGGTATAAGGTAATAATATTATTCTCACGCATCTCATCTACACTCTCTGCCTCACATGAATGAAGGCTTACAACTACTCCAATGAAATATTCTGCCTTCACAGCAGCAGCAGCGTACCTATGCCTCCAATGACTCCAACCGCATCAAATATTATGATGCACAAGAATACTCTCATATAAAGAAAGACCTTTGCAGTAAGTATTGGCAAGGTGCAATGTAGAGAGATTTCCTACTCTACATCTTGTGCATGGAAAGAGAGTAATGGCAATGATAATATAGTATACAAACAAGACAGTGGCAGTAGTCTGAGTCTGAGTGGCAACAATAACTTGAAATCTCTCTGGTATTGAGCCCATCTTCTACCTCACATTTTTTTTTTCATTTAACAACAATAAACACCATCCGAGTATTTCCAGCGTCCGGGCTCACAATCTCACAGTGGAGATGTGGGACACGCAAATAAATGCTAATTTAAGCAGGACTGATAAGAAGTGTGGAGTTGTGGAGTGAGACCATGAACTATGTGTATAGTGGTCCAACCAAACGGGGGAAGCTCGTTATTAGATTGGGGAACTAAGATTGTCCCTGTTGGTTCCACCTTGTAAGTAAATTAGGATGGCCATATCGCCCGACAAGACGACGACGACGGCAGCGTGCCTTATTGAGCTCACGAAATTCAACTGACTGGATTTGATTAAAGCATGCTAGATAAGTCCTAGCGGTTGTATAGGCGACCGCCTCAGAAAGAAAAAAAATTCTCCAGTTTAAGTCATCAGAATGTGCACATAACCCGGTGTTATTAGTGGCTTTATGAGGACATTTTTTGGGTAGTTGCATGCAAGACTGTAGTCGTTGTGGGTGTACTGGACTGTGAGCGTCCTCTTAACAACTCGCAGAAGGAAATTGTGTTTTGCACAATAAGCTATTACTAATGATGAAACGAGGAGATGACGGTGGAAGCGGTAAGTGCCTAAAGGGCGTAAAAATATCTTATAACCATCTTTATTTTTGCATGAATATCTGATGCTGACAGCAACGCAACAACGTTGACCCTAGCTCGACATGCAGAGACATTAAGAGTAGGATCTGTACAGGTCGGTAAGCCATGCTCCATGTTGAGCATTAGCGTTAAATGTCAGCATCGGAGAATAGAAGATGAGGTGTGTACAAGATGGTCCAGTATGCCTGTGGAGGCGATCGAGCACGCAAGCAGTAAACTAGGTAGATTGCGATTGCGAATGCCGAAGTCACTGATTTTCTAGTCGAGCATTCTGCTCTCTGCAGTACAGCTTGTAGCTCGTGGATCCTTTTCAACTTGATCATTTATATTTGAATGACAAGAGTTGGCAAATTGTTTTCAAATAAGCTTTTGAAAACCTTGAACTTGGGGCTGCTATGGAAGGGAAAATTCCATGGAATAAAATAGGTGCATTTACAAGGTCATTTCAAATTGGCTGCGAGAAATATTCACAAATAATAGACCTACAAGTCCTTTTGGAAGAGGAAATCGCCATTACAAAAAAGAATAAAAAGACAGTCAATGTCTTAATCCCGGATTTGTATATATTTGTGTGACAACAGTTTCCTTATTTTCCTCCGTAGGCGAAGCTTCAAAACGCCACCGAGCTGATAGCGGGGGAGCTGGCGGAAGTAGTGGCAATGGAGGGGGCGAACGGGAACGGGAGGGGATGGGAAGAGGAATGGGCCGCGGTGGAGGTGACCGTGGAGGACGCGGAGGTGGTCGTGGTGGTGGGGGTCGCGGAGAGGGAAGAGGGGAGGGAGGACGAGGAGCTCGCCGAGGTCGACGAGAAGAGGATTTTGACTTGGTGGCATCCAGGCCCGAAGGCCAGACCAAGAAGGCGGTGCTGGGCTCCTCTAAGCCTGTCCGACTTACAGGAAACTTTTTCAAGGTTGAACGCCGTCCAGACTGGTGCATTTACCATTATCGTGTGGATACGAAGCCAGAGGAGCCTGATACACGCATCAAGAAGAAGCTAATGAGGGTTCATTCAAATACTTTGGGGGCGTACATTTTTGACGGCGCCTCCCTTTACGTATCTCATCGCTTTAGCCCAGATGTACGTCGTACAAAAATTGACTATTTTTGATCAATTAAGAAAATTAGCGCAAGATTTATTCGCAAATTTTATTCCCTTTCAATAGCCGTTGCTGCTTTATTCCACACGAGAAGGGGATCAAGAGAAGATTGAATTGACTGTGCGTCTTGTCGCCGAATTGGCGCCTACAGACATCATGTACTTGCAGTTTTTCAATATAATCGTTCGAAAATGCTTGGAAGCCATGGAACTGGAGGAAATGGGTCGAAACTTTTACGACCGTCATAAAGCGATCAGGATCGACGCTCACCACTTGGAGTTGTGGCCTGGCTACAAAACTAGCATGCGTAACCACGAACAAGACATTTTGCTCGGAGTCGAAATAACCCACAAGGTGCTTCGACTTGACAACTGTCTTCAGGTGTTAGGGAATCTCAGGAACCGTCATAATACTAAGGTATACATTTAAAACTAATACATATGCAAATATGGTTGTATATCGGATGGGGTGACATGAACCAATGAGGGTTTTGGAATAATATCAAATTAAACATGCGAATACATTTTTTTGCAGGACGCTGTTAGAGATGAGCTTGTGGGGACGATTGTGATGACATCTTACAATCGGAAAACTTACAAAGTTGATGACATTGACTGGGAAACTACCCCCATGTCCACTTTTGATATGAGGGGAACGCAGATCACCTTCATGGAATATTTCAAGACAAAGTACAAGCTCAATATCAGGGATTCCCGTCAACCAATGTTGGTTTCCCGACCAAAAAAGAGAGATTTCCACCGTGGAATGACAGGACCAATTTTGCTGATCCCGGAGTTGTGTCAAATGACAGGATTGACGGATGAAATGCGACAGAACAATAATCTCATGAAAGCCCTTTCCACCCATTTGCACACAGACCCTGAAAAGCGTGTCAGCAAACTTTATGATTTCATGACGAGGCTGAGGAACATTCCTGCTGTGAGACAAGTTTCCATCTATCTATCATATTTCAAATTTTTCCCCTTAATTCCTTAACTACAGCGCTAGTGGTTTTTATGTTCCCAGATCCAAGACGAACTTCGCCGTTGGGGCTTGCAATTCCAGCAACGTCTACTTGAGTTTGAAGGTCACATCATTCCTCCCGAGAATCTTTTGTTTGGAGAATCGAAACATCAGGTGCCAAACGAGAGATACGATTGGGGAATGGCTTTCCGAGGTACGTTTCAAGTCGACAATGAAATTTTGAGATTACTTGCCTGTTAAATTGGCCAACTGTACATGATTAACATTGTGTAAATTTTGAAGACAAGCCACTGCTGTCAACTGTTGGATTGAGGAATTGGGTTGTAATTGTTCCCGCTCGTGATGTTAATCTTGTGGAGAAATTTGTGAACGCCATGCAGCGGGTTGCTAGACCGTTAAAATTCCAATTGGATAGACAACGAGATATGTAAGTTTGTTTTAGAACAAGGGCTATCCTAACTATATACATAATTGGGATTTTGTGGAATACTAATTAATATCATCATAATGCCTCATGTGCCACTTTTAGAATTCGCGTTACGGACACCCGCCCCGCAGAATATGCTAGAGCCGTGGACCAAGTTATGAATCAGCACAAGGATAAAATTCAGATGCTTTTTATAATTCTTCCTAAACAAGTCCATGATATTTATCAAGCTGTGAAGAAACGGGCATGTCAGGAGTTTGGAGGTACGCATTTCAGAAGCTGTAGTTTCTCATTCTGGACAACTTTTCATGAGATTTTTTTATTATATTTTTATTTATTGTATCTTTTTACAGTTCCATCACAATGCTTTGTTGCCAAGAATGCTCAAAATGACAAAGGCTTAATGAGTATTGCCACAAAGGTGGTGGTGCAAATGTGTGCAAAGTTGGGAGGAGAACCGTGGACGGTTCAGTTTCCCTTGAAGGTAAATACATAATATTATATTTTTTATTAGCGTATTATCAACGTGAGCATGTACGTAAACGTTACTAATTAAATCATGAAACTCTAAATTTTTTTTAAAAATATGTCTAGAAACTCATGATTGTTGGATTTGATGTCTACCACTGCGGTAAGCGGAAGGGTTCTAGTGTTGGAGCAATGGTGGCCACTACTGCGGCCACGCAAGCTAAGTACTTTAGCACTGTTAGCTATCACACTTCCAGAGAAGACTTGTCCGAGAAAATGGGCGTCGATTTCACAAGTAAGTGTTGGAGCAATTCGGTATGATTTTGTACTTTCATCATTTCATTCGGTTTCGTGAAGTCCAAATATTACAATTCCTTCCCAGAATGTCTGCATGCTTATCAAACTGTCAATAAAGAACTTCCTGACCGGATTATTATGTACCGGGATGGTGTTGGGGATGGCATGCTCAAGTATGTGTACGAAACGGAACTTAAGACCATTCAGGTAAAGTACCGGATTTAGCCGGTCGCCAAGCAAGTTCGTATGTATAGTAAAGGAAAAAAATGTGAGATAGTTAATGCCTAATTGTAACTTGACTATACTTACAGGGAGCTATAAAAGGGGTATATGACAGCTATTCAAAACCCCTTCCAAGATTCAGTTTCATTGTCGTAACGAAACGAATCAATACCAGGATTTTCGGTCAAGAAAGAGGGCGAATGTGTAACCCGGGCCCTGGAACTGTGGCAGATGATGTCATTACGCTGCCTGAACGGTAATAACTCTAACCAATAATTAATTTTAAGGAAAACCACACCGTCATCCTTGTACACTCCGAACGAAACGATATTATGCTAATGCGGTGATTTTTTTGCTTTTTTGCAGCTACGACTTCTACTTGGTCTCCCAATACTCTAGGCAAGGGACAGTATCTCCATGTTCGTACAACGTGCTCTATGATCGTCAAGGGTTGGACGCCGACAAAATGCAGCGTTTAACGTATAAATTGTGTCACATGTACTTCAACTGGAATGGCACAGTAACCGTTCCTGCGCCTTGCCAATACGCTCACAAGCTGGCGTACCTGACCGGCCTCTCACTAGGAGGTCCAAGTCATGAGAGGCTCTCTCATCTTCTTTATTTCTTGTAAAGTTAGATCTGCCCGAAACCCCTCTCATCATATGATCAATCAAATCAAACTATTACGATAACTTTTACGATAATATTTTAATATGTCAGTTCAATTGTCATAAGGGTGTTCATTATCATTATCAAATATTTCTTACAAAACTTCAAGTTTAATAAGTTCTCATGTTGTTATTTCTACATTTTCCCTCTTATCAACAACTGTTGATAGACTGTAAGTACGGTACGTAGTGCTGGCTAAACAAGGACAAGATCACAGGATTACCTTGTCTGTTATTTTTTGTTGTTTTTTAGATTTAGATTGATTCTTAGTTGGTGGATAAAACGTTATTTACTTGTAATGTTATGACCAAACTCATTCCAACTGGTGCATGGATGGTGTGGCTACTTGGAGTCGAGTGACTAGTTTAAATCGGTTGGGATGCATGGGTGGGTGAGATAGTTTTAGCTCGAGTCGTGATGAACTTCATCATCACTCAAATGTAAAAGCATATATTATATAAATGCAAAAATCCATAATATTGATACAATATATTATATTGTAATATACTTTATATGGGGTTGCATGTAGATTGATAACTGTGAGCGCCTTTATGAACCATTCTAATTAGTGTGCAGTTGGAATACACAAGAGTACTTTTTCTCTACAGGTATATCTATATACAAAAAAAAAAAACTTTGTACAGCTGTGAAGGATAGGATATATATGGAATTCAATTTATAAATTGTTTGAACAATTCTAACTAAACTTGTTACTTGTTTTCACTGCCAATAATAATAATAATAATAAAAGTTATCGAAAAAAGCAAAAAATAATGTTGTTCATCTTCTTGCCTCTCGTTTAATCGCGTCATCATGAATAAAACATTTTTTTTGCAAGTCATACAGGTCAGTGCACGCATGTCGCGTCGCCAATCATCCGTACTGTTCCAATCCAACTCCAACCGCTGCGTTGTTCTCTCCTTCACACGTCAGCCAGACAACAGAGACGTAAAAGAGAATACAAAATGCTATTGTCTCTCTGCAAAGTTGCTTTATTCTTCTCATCCCTGTGCACAGTCTACCCACGTGGTTCTCGAGCCTGAAAGTCAACTTCATCATCATCATCATCATCATGAGTGATATTATGTCCATGATGATCACAATAAAAGTGAAAATGCAAAATGGAGAGATGCTCAAGATGAAGATGCATACTGCATTGATGCCTATAAATGTCTCACAGTCTGGAATAGGCAGTACATCACTACAGCGAGCGAATGTAAAAAGAAAAAAGGAATCCCGATCCCGACAGCGCGTGGTATTATACAAATTATTGAAATGATTTTTTTCTCGCTAGAGTACATTATGTATGGAAAAAGGTTGCGATGATATTAATAAAGCGAGTGTATAGCGGGGAGGTCACTGTAATCCCAGCATATAGTCAAGAGTTGACGTAACCTAATGTAGTCTTCCTCGCTCACATGCAATCTTGTCTGCGTCTCAGAAAAAAGACATAAAACAGAGAAGACAGTGGCTTTTACTACGAGAACGACTCCTTGACTTCGTCTCTAAGCTGCTGGGCCAACACAAGAGCAGAAAAACAGAGAGTTCTTTTGGTTCGTTGAAAAATAAATGTAAATCATGCATCGGTCTCTGCTCCTTGGAGCTGTTACCCAAGGAGTTTTGTTGTTGTTCTTCTTCTTCTTCTCCTTTTTTTCTGCCTCTCTGCTTCTTTTTTTGCAATTTGAAGTAGTTGTGGGCTTTGTCGAGTGAAAATGAAGAAGCCAATGCTTTCTAGAGCAAATAACGCTCCCACTGTCTCTAATGCAATTTGTCGCCAATAAGTAGTCAAATTCCATTCCTTTAGGCACACATTTACTTATTTCTTATTTTTAAAGCATTCGTTGGACTTTCACCCACTTTTTCCTGAGATTAATCCAGATTTCCGTAGGCATGCCAAACGGCGGATGTGTGCTCAATGTGTTTCTGTTTTGTTATCAATACTTACAACTTACATATTACCCACGTATATGTATGAAAGTGTATAGTATAATATATTACATTTTTGTAGGTAGATGACAAAATGCCAGTAAAACACTAATGTATGAAAAAAATGCTGGGAGTTGTGCGTAGGCGATGCAAAGCAGAATAATATTTTCTGCTGTAATACCTAGATTTTTTTTTTATAAAACCTGTCTTCTGGCTCGCTCCCCTTTCGCATGCAATATGCAATAGAGTATGTCGTGTGTGTCCTCTTGTAAGAGTTCTTCTTCATCTCGACTTCTCAATTGCCGAAGAAAATGTCAGAGACCATTTGCATCACTGCACTTATGAGCATATATAAGCTTCAATCCTGGTAGCTTTTAAATATTGACACGGTGTGGATTTGGTTCTTCAGAAGGAGTCCCATCAAAAGTTTCCTTTCTCGCCTGTCTCCCTATCATCTCTCGTGCTCCGGGGCCGCACAAAACGTCTCAACTTGCAAGATGAAAAGGGAAAGAGAGTTAGTTGGTGGGTCGAGTGAAGTTGTGCAAAGAAGTCAACCAACGGGTAGTAAGTGGCAACGGGGGAACCCACGACAGAGGAAACTACAAGGGACATTATTGGGATAGGCTCAAGAGAGTCAGACAGGGAGAGAGAAAAAGAGATGGAACCCGGATAGAAATATCCTCCTGCATCACATCACCAGCACACCACCACCACCACCATTTCTGTGCCTATTCCCTCTGCAAATATGTGTATAAAAAGCATATCATGAGAAACTCGGGTCACATCGGGCTCTGGGCGAATGAAACAAGACACAAAAGATGAGAAGATTGAGAAAAGGGACGGCGACAGCACCACCACCACCACCACCACTTCCATGGATCGGTTTTGCTGCCAGGCAGCAGCATGATGATTACGATGATAGGGTCTTCTTTTTATTTCCATTTTCCCCATTTTCTTCTCTTTTACTCCAAATCAAGTCTGACTGGATGAGCACAAAGAAAGCAAGAAAATATAAGCTGGCGAAAAGGAGAACCAACAAGAAACAAAACACATGCAAGCTTCGATTATTTTACCACTTATTACGCTCTTCTCCTCGAGTACTCACCACCACCGGGCTGTTAGTCGTATAAACTCATGTAAATAAGCAAAATGAGCGATTTCCACGTTTCCATCAATTTCCTTTCTCCAGCACAACTTAAATGGGTTTCCGTAACGGGAAAATATATATTAAATATTTGATTCCTACGATACCGAAAGAGAGAGATGAAGCAGGGAAGAGATGACGCTTTCCAAACTGCACCGCTTTCGAATAGGATCTCAAGTCACGGCAAAGTAAAACCTAGCCTGTGGCAATTCCTTTAAATTACAGCCCGAGGCTGCAGAACTCGCGGTGAGCATCTGAAAACGATTTCCGAAATTTCTCTTCGCATCATCCACTCCCTTTTTCTTACTTTCTCTTCACGGCTAACAAGTAGCCTGACTGAGAACGAAATCTTGGAAATTATGTAAAACCATGTGTATCTTCTACACGCAGTAAGTGGTGGCGATATATAGGATTTTCATGTGGTTGCGTTGTATGGTTTGTAAGGATATTGAGCGAACGCCCAAGCAAGTAAGTGGTCTCTGTTTGTGAAGCGAGCGTGTAGAAGAGGCACAAAAGCACATAGGAACAAATACGGTTTTCGATAGAAACAAGTGCTGGGGCGGGGTACAAAAACTGGATTCCGCGGAGACCCTGCTATCATACAGTTAAGGAGAAAACGCTGTACAATAACGGGAGGAGGTATATATGGGAACCTCATCGGGCGAAAGCACTTTTTCCTCTGACGTCAATCTGTGGTGAGTGAGTCTCTATTCTCCAAGAAAATATATTAGCCACTAATTTCCGTCCCTTCACATCGACATTTTACACATGTACGGAGAACTCCAACAAGGGGGAGGAAGTGCAAAAGGAGGTAGATATTAGATATATATGAATGTACACACATTCAGAAACCGTTTCCACTGCTCCGCTCCGCTGCTATGATCGAGGACTATACATCTAAACACAATTATCTAATGCACTTCAGCTCTGAGCTAATAATGGAAAGAGAGTGAATAAGATTGACAATAGTGTCCCACAGGTTGTGTCAGATTGATTACATGTAAGATAATATAATATTATGCTAGCTACATATATATACCTATCCAGTAGTCAGTGGGTCGGCAGTAGTGTCAAAAACACACGCTTTCTCTTGAAAGCTTCCAGAGAATAAGGTACCTAATGAGGAGTCTCCGGCGCTCATTTTTATTTTTCACCTGGCCAACTACGAGGATGTGTATGTGGTGACTATGGCTTTTGTAAATTTTATGAATCATCCGTGTAAACGGAGTTGTGAATTGAAATCACCTTATTCCCGTCGAACCCCGTAGGAATGTCCCGTTTATGCCGTGTTGATTCCAGGAATGTTCGCTATAACAATTTTTATTTTGCCAAGTGAAATGTTGTAATATAACTTGGAGAGTGCTAGTCTGTGCCATAGCAGAGGGGCATGAAGCACGTATCCCCAAAAGTATATGGTGAAAGGTTACATTACTCCATTTTTTCCGTTAAAGTCCTATCGGGAAAGGTGATGCTTAGTTGAACATCTATCACCATGTTGCTCTCCTGTTATTTACCCGTGTGATGGGCATACGAACACCAGGAAGAAGAGTCGGGTAGCAGCAGCCGCGGATATGGTACAAGTAGCTTCTAGTTCGGATACCCCTTTTCCATATTTTGAGTCTGTACAATTTTTGGGAATCGTGTGTATATCGTCCTTTCGGGAAAGCCTTTTGCTGCTCTTTCCTGTTCCGCATAATGGGAGGAAGTAGAGAAGGAAAACTCAAATAAATTGCGAGTTGAAAAAGAATTTTCCATATGGCGAGACGTAAAAGGACTCACCAGTCACAGAGGCACAAAGGACCATCCAATCGTCTCAAACGTCACCATTAAACTCCTAATAGAAAGCATTTTTCCTGCTCGTAGTTATTCACAACTAGCGTTTTTTTAACAATAGCGAAAAAAATAAGATGAAATTGGTAAAGATTTCGGGCCCGCTTTGTTGGATCGAGAGCAAGAAAAATAAGGCTTGCTAGTTGCCAATTGCTAAACATGAAAAAGAGAGCCTCCGTTTTTCTTTTCTGGTACTTTTATGTCGCTTCCCGAGAAGTGCTCATCTCGCATTTGGCAAATCACATTGAAATGGAAAACAGGAGAGCATGGTTGATACGCCGCGGAGACGATATGATTACTATTTCCATTATAAGACTCTCCCCTCAAATCAATTCCTGTTTCTTACAAACATAATATCCTTCTTCATTGGATTTGTCGACGAGGACGGAACGACTCACTTTCTCCGCGATCTTTGATCGCCTGCTCCCTTCCTTATCAAATCAAATACCACTTTGACCTTATACATCTACTAATACCATTAGACAAAAAAGAGGAAGAGGTTCGGAGCGAGGCAGGAGCAGGAGCACAAAGAACGAATAATACTAATAATAATAGTGGTAAAATAACATTTTCCCTCGATATACTTTTTTGAGATGATGATAGTATTATTGATGATGATACACAAAAAATTAGGGATAGCTTGTTTTCCCATATAATTTTTGCATGCGGATTTAACATTTATCACATTATTCCTCATTGCCATGGAAGGCAGTTTTACTTTATACTTTATACCATACAATCAGCATAATAATCGCTTTAGTTTTCATAAACTTACGTATCCTTTAGACATTACATGGATCATACAAAGCAAACGAGGGACACACATGCAAAATAATTTTGTTTTTGGGAAACTCTCACAAACAAAACATAAATTGAATGGAATTATATAGAATTTTGGTCTTTGAGCTTTGCATGCGGGGACTAATCCTACCTAACTATTAATCGTCGACAAAGAATTGTTAATTAAAAGAATGAGACTTTTTCTAGGGAAACTTCTCGGTTCAATTTTCCCTTCCTTTTATTCAACATAAATACATTCATTCCAAGAAAAATGTTTTGTATGAATTGAATATACTTATAACGAATCACAAATCTTAAACGTGTATGACATGGTTAGTGAATCCGCTCAGCAGTATAGAGCATGACATGAATTGTGCACAATTTTTTTAAGGAAAAAGTATTTCAATTAATAGCGTGGCATTAAGAAAAAAGGAACATTGTGAATGTACGTGTGCCAACGTTCGTTTCACAAAATCTGGAAAGTTCCTGTTTTCCTTAGCCTCTCTCCTCTCTGCAATTTTATACATGTTGCAGAGGAGAGCAGTTGGGAAGACAGGAAGTTGGAATGATGGTAATATGTGCGATATGGCGGTGGTGTGCAGACAAGAAGGTGTAATGACGAAGTAGCTCAACGGCAAAATAACGATATTAAAGCAAAAAAAAAACTTGCTAAACTTTTTTTTAACAAGAAAGTGAAATAATAGCAACCAGAGCAGAGCCAGTTCAGCACGTTTAAAGTTACTCTAAAGAGTTTAATGTTAAGCATGCAGTCTTTCGCGAGTTGCGTATATGTACGTATTATGTATACCGTATCACGTCATTTCCCAATCTAAAATTCCCAATATGCTATGTGGAGATTTCGAATATCCATAATCCATATAATTCCAGCAACAGATAGCCCTGCTGAAAAGAACTAATTCTCATCGTCAGATACTGATTACTCGTAAGACAGGAGGTCTAGCATATATTGAAACTCCCAACAAAGGATAAGTACGTATCGATGTTTGGTTTAAGAATTTGTATTACTATTGGATTCATAAAAGAACTATAAAAATTATTTCTAGGCTTCTTGCAGTAGGAACTAGGAACATTTTATATAATGGTTAGAGTTATTTTAGTTATTTTGGAAGTCGTCGCACTGAGAATTTTCTTTTGAGAAATGGCATGGAACCATCCATTCCTTCGTGTTCATATACATGTGGAAGTTATGAGGAAGCTGCTCGTTATGAAAACTGATGGTTGGATATGACTGGAGTGGCAAAACTTCAAAGAATTTTACAAGGATAAAATAATAAAAAACTGGAACACTGACTGTGAAAAATTGGGCATTAAAACAGTAAACCACTTTCCCCTGTGGCTTCCTTCCTCATCACATCGTCATGTATATCTCCCTTTTTTTGAGCATAACATGAAACCTCAACCATACAAAATGAAATAATATAATATTATTACAAAAAGGTATTCCCCATTCCCATTCCTTGACACTGGTTACTATTATCGTGGCGAGAACAATGTAGGACTCGCGACTCCACCACAAAACAAAGCCAAGAAACAAAGTAAAAAAAGAGAGTGTACCATGGTCTGCAAATGAAGACTTTGGGTAGAGAGGAGTTGAAGGTTTGGACAGTGTTAATGAGAAAAGTGTTTTTACAAAGTTCATTATGCACTTTGTTTTGCCAACTTGTTCACTCCTGCTCAGAAGGATAAAAGTTGTAACAATTTGGTGACTATTTGAATAGGAATAACTTTTATGTCATCATTTTCCCTCTTTCGTTGCCTTTGCCAGTAGTGCCACTGGCTTCTTCTGCTCTGATGTAGACAACAGGGAGACCTCAAAGACCCGTGTGCCGTTTACTCTTTGCAAAATGCTTCATTGCTTCGGTGGTAGAAACCTCTGTTCTGTTGGCCGTGAAGATATACCCAGGTCTCTTTCTTTCCACCTTGAATTCCTTTAAAATATATGGTACTCAGTAATTACTGGTGATATATGGTATGCAGCAGTAATATATTAAAATGTGGGGCTATATATGAGAAAATGTTTCTTCCCTAAAAAGGTATAGTTTCTCTCTTCCACCGAAAACCTCTGCACAAAAGTGTGAGCGCATAATATATTTCGATCCCATTGAGATCTCATAATATGAAAAGCTTGAATTGTTACTTTGAAATGCATTATAAGCATATTATTATTATTACTACATTTTTGCCAGAGTGAAAAAAGCAAAGTTTATTTGGAGGAGTAGGACGAGAATGAGACGCGAAAGGAGCTGTGAGACGTATAAAGGATGACAAACTGCTAACCACCTAATTTGTAGTAATTGTGGGGGATGTGTAGTTGGTTATGTGGCCGGCTTGTAACTACGGATTTGGACAGACTTGCACAAACACACTCTTCAGCATATACTATATATATGTTTCTATATTTTGTGTGTGTGCACTCTATATTCTCTGCCTCAAATCTCATGTGAGGTTGAGGTTACACTACTGCCTGCACACTCAGGAGGAAGATATTCACAACTCCACTACTACTGAAACAAAAAGGTATAGCACACGCTGGGCTTGTTGAAATAAATCGGAAATGACAAACGTACACATTCATTTACTCTCTCTCTCTCTCTCTCTCTGGGCTACACAATCATCACCAGTTTATCAAGTTTCCCTAACTTTGTTATCATATTGTGGTAACAACATTACATGTGGGGAAAAGCTATGAGGGAACGTTACGTTAGCGATTTTGACTGATACCTGCTTATTTCGTAGCAGCGTGATCATTGCAGTCCAAGGTGGATCATTACAACATGAGGTCATTAAATCCCTTGGTGATTAGATGCATTCATGTTCACCTCTCTCTCTCTCTCTCTCTCTCTCTCTCTCTCTGTTAATGATGACATGTTTCGTATGTTCGTGCTCTTTATTTTCATATTACGACAATTTTGTACCATATGCATGTAGGTGGATGTTGACAAAAGTGAGAAAATTCTTCTTTGTGTCATAGACTCACTCCACCACCGTTGGATGATGATGATGTTTGTATGTCTGCCATAAATGCATATTTACAGCCCCAAAATTTAAATGTAATTGTCTCTTGATGTCACATATATGTTGACTGTGTGAATTTGCCAAATATTGATTTTTTGGAAAGTATTGCGTTGGAGTTGAAAGGTGAGCATCATCCAATGTAATAAAATGAGGAACGAGTAAAAAAGTGAAAATCCGCCGGATGATATTAATGTATCATGTCTTTAAAGATGAATGTCATCATTCTTATTTCAATAAAGCAATAGCAAGTACAGAAAGAGGCTAATAAGATGCAGCAGTTCAATTCAGGATTAGGATGTATGCTTTAGCCTGGGAAAGTGTATATTACATATTTGTATAACTTATAAACCCATTTTGATTGTATGCCACTGGTTTAATGGAACTTTCCCCTAAAAAAACTCGTAGCAAAAGAAACGAGAGATGAAAAAAACGTGTTGTCGGCAGAGCCCAATAAATGTAGGAAATCTGTGTGTTGTTGAAGCTTTGCTTGTACATCTTCACAGCAACATCTCTCAAAGACATTCGATCCGATCAGGAGAGTAACGTTCCGCTGAAAGAAGCAATCTGTCATCGACGGGATTCCCGTTCCTCTCGACATTCTAATTAAAAATTGAACGACTCTCGATGGGAACACAGGGTATCCTATTCCATCTCCAGCCAACCCCGATTCTCAGAAGAGTCCCACGCTAAACTCTACCTGATCGGTGTAATCACCGTACATGTAATTAATGCTTAAGAGGGATAGCTCCATCCTGTGCGAGTGAGAGGACTTCACCGCAACTCCCAGTCCCGCAATATCCGACATTGGATCTTTTCTCCAAACACTACTTTTCTAATCCACCCGAGTCCCACTTCTGAATATTTCTGCTCTTAGCAATCATCAAACATCATGTTTTCATTAACTTTTCAAGCATCTAAATATCCTCCTCCCTATTTGCTTAACATGGTCCTCCTACTAATCGCCACAACATTACATCATATGAATATGAATTTATAGGAGGTAGCAACTAGCAGCCAAACTCCCATTTTAATCCCTTACTTACTACTTGTCCCTAATAATCTCTTGTGTAATGAATAAGCCGCCCAACTGCTACTAGGTCAAGCATCAGCTTAATACTATGTACTATATTTTGTTTGTCTCGGGGAAAGTGAAAAACCACGGGGAAAAGAAGAGGACTAGCTTTATAGCTGTATATTGTGTGGATATATATATATATATACGACGAAAGAGATTGTCCAGATATAGTCATTCCACTCTGTGAAAAGATCATTAATAATGCAGCTGAATGGAGGGTGAAAGACCAACCGGTCATCATAATGCATCCCATGCTTGCTCGTTCGTACAGCTATGTCAGGAGGAAAGAAAGCCGGCTCAGCAGACAAGGAACCCGCCCGTCCACCCACCCGTACAACATGGACTAGAGAAGAAAGTTACTGCTACTACTACTATTATTATCAGAGTCACATCACATCATCCCGTCCATGCTCCTCCATCCGTCCGTCCCTGTGCACCACATCAGCGGCTAACAATCCTCAAAGACCCAGAAAAACGCACCAAAAAAGTATTACAACTGGCTCCTTTATCCCAACGGGAGAAGGAGCTTTTACATATACAGACAGAGGCAGCAGGGTTTACTACAAGAGACAGCAGCAAACAACTTTCACATGACATACAATACAAGATAGTGGATGAGATGAGGAGGAGGAGGAGGAGAAGTGGCTTAGACGACGAGAAAAAGCCGGGTTTATCAGTTCTCACTCACACATACACGCAGTGTGAGTGAGGTTACTACTACTAGTACCTATACTACTACCATTGTAAAAAAATATTATTACAGTTTGGAGTGCAGTATAAGAAGGCTCTTGATGATGAAAGAAAAGGCACTAACTAGTTAGTCAGAGTCAGTAGCAATAACATACTTCGTATAGAAGGGGCTTTTGTAAGTAAGAGTGCAGCAGCGCACCATGTCGAGGAAGGAGTTTAGTAAAAAAAACTACGGATACTAGGGACGCAGTTGGAGTTGGATGGAGGAACACATGAGAAGAACAAGAAAAAAGAGAGAGAAAGATCTTTTGGTTTCGGCACGCGAAACGGTTCGTTCGAGGCAACCACCACCACTGCTTTTCTTTCCGGAGAAAGAGACAGTAGCGAGGAGGAAGAACTGGAGGAAAGACTAGGGTGCGGCACTAGTCCCTCCACATTGGAAATGTAATTTTCTCAGACCTGTAACTCATGTTTCTAGGGACGGCGGGCGACGACGGACTATCTACTTCAGCCAGCAGACCTAGTCCGTCCGTGTGTGTGTGCTGTTTTTCTTTCTCTCTGTATCCCGAATGAGATTGAAATGCCTGGCTGGTGGGTACACTATGGGAAGAAGAAGAGAGCGAGCCCTGCAAAAAAAAAGTCCGTCCATCGTGGTTCAAGTAACTTCTACGGCTGTCGCTGGGAGCCTCGACGTTGTATTTTTTTTATGCAATTTTCTTTATACATTTATATATTCCAGGCCATTCCTTGAACGAGTGATACACGGACGTCGTCTGCGTCTCTTTTCTGGTGAGGTGACTAAGCAGAAACACATATTATGCTCATGCGATAATATGGCATTCATCCTTTGTGTATATAAAGGCTAAAGGCAAGGGAGTAATACACAGAAGAGAAAAAACCTTTTCCGTTCTGTTTCATGGTGACTGGTGACTTTTTGGATTTGGAAAACTGAATAGTTTGAGTAGGTTAGTGAAGTGGTTGGTCTCTCTCTCTCTCTCTAGTTTAGAATATATATTGGTTTGCGCCGACTGACTACACTGGCGACTGCGTGCTTTCCACAGAAAACAGTTTTTTCCCCCGTAGGTTGCTATTGGTATATACATGAGGAATGCATGTAAGAAGTAAGAAGAAGAGAGGATTTTTCGCTTCTATTTTCCACTCCAAGTTTCCAGCCCACATAGCAACAGCAGCATAATAGTCTTTATATCGAGTAGTGTGGAAGACCCAAATGAAATGCCGATGTACACACACTAACGTTCCTCTAGACATTTTTTTTCTCTCCTCTTTTTCCACCTTTTCGCTCCAAGCAGGCAGGCAGGCATGGAGGGAAAGAACGTGTAAGTAAAACGTGAATATATATAGAATCCGTGCGTGTCATCATATGTCCTTTGCTTTTTTGGGAAATGGAGATGACAATATAATAATAATAATAATAATATTTCGGTTGAGCAAAAAAATCCAATAGCAACAAAGGAGACTAATAATAATATGGAGTAAAAATGTGGATTTTTACCTGCGTTATTGTTCTATACACGCTGGATGAACTGCATTTCGAGTTCTACTTTTCTATAGGGACAGACAGATGCTTTTCCGATTTTACTTTTGCGTGTAGATTGCGTTGGTTGTGTAGTTTTGTATACAATCCCAATTCACAATCATATTCCCAGCATATCCTGATGATGAGTACAATGCATGCATGCATGGCCTGCAAGAAAAAAAACTCGCAAGTTTCAGTATTGTTGTGATCTCTGAGATGGAATACAGAATTTATACGGACGGATGTGTTTTGCTTTATAGCTTTTCCTTGCAATATTGAGATGGATGGGATCACAGAATGGACGTGGACGCGACGGACGGAACGGAGTTTGCAGCCGTACAGCCATACTTAAATAAGCAAAAGCGAGAAAACTCTTTGTTGGACTTTGAGAGAGAGAGACAGAGAGAGACTCGGATTGTAATGGTTTAGAGAGGAAGAACAACCATTCACTAGTTGTTGCCAATAGAGGAAGGAAAAAAATTACATGGAAAGGTGTATCTCTCTGCAAGAATAAACGTTTGTGTTCGAGAGGATCAGTGTCAGGATTTTGCCTGAGGGGCCGATTGGCATCGTATTAGGAAACATTCTTTACAGTAATGGTCAAAGGGAATATCAAAATGCCAGAAAAGGGAGGACACAAAAAAACATGTAAGTATTTAGGAAAAATCCTACTTGTTGGCCTCCACTCCACTCGCCTCGAGTTTAACGCAACGTCGTAGTATTACATGTTTAGTAAAAACAAATAAATAAGTATGTTTTCCATCTTGTAGCGTCTCTGTCTGCTACTAAACTTGAGGGAGACTGGACTGCATGGTTGTTTTGGGAGGTCTGATCCGAGGAGATGGAGCGCAGTTCGCATTTACTTTTTATTTTTTTTATTTACCATTTTCCCCTACAAAATAATATTATTGATGCTAATCCTCATCAAACCACATTTTTCAATTATGTGTGATGGGGGAAATTTTAATATCATCATTAGTTTTATCACTCTTTGCCACCAGCCAGCCATAAATCAAATCATCATCGATTATGCCTCAAGCATGGTTTATTCACTCCGTGTGTGTCGTCTGAGGAGTAGTAGTTGAGTTGTAGGAGTGAGTAATAATAATATAATGCTCTCTTCTTTTACCCCTCTTTACACTCGGCACCGGCACTCGACTCACGACGCGACAAAAAGATGGGTCTTACTCTTACTCACTCATTATTTGCTTGAACATCTTCACTCCCATCATCATATCCTCATCTCATCTCATTTTCAATTTTATTCTCTAGCTAGTTGAACTCTCCTCATAAAGAACACACTCCATCCGTCCGTACTCGGTGGTACATATTATGCATAATATTATGCGAGTGTGAGTGAGTGGATGTGCGCAAGCAAACGTATTTTTCTTCACTGGCATAATAACAATATATATCTCCCTCTTCGCTAGCTCCTCTTTCTCCGAGTAGCACAAGAAGAGCTCCTTAACTTACATCATCATTTCATCATCATCTTCATTCTGCATGTAATGGACTACTACTACATCATCCTAGGGAGAACTGGCTGTTGCTGGCTAGTTTGTAAAGACATTATTATGCAATGCACTTATTTCTGCATTCCACAACGAGATGGGATGTTCGACCTTAGCCAACTAGTGCAATTTTCGTTATCATCACCACCTTCACGGTGATGATGATGATAATGATGTGGAGTAGTCGACTGACGATGAGAGGAGTAGTAGTAGTTCCCAGAAGAAGAAAAACCAGACCATTCATACTCGAGGTGGTGGTGGGGTGGGGTGGTTGTGGTGAGGTGATGATGGTGAGCGGTATAGGAAGGAGCAGCAGCGTCCTCGTCGTCCTCGGTTCATCGTTCAGCTCAACCGAAGAGCTAAAGCTGTTGGACTCATGAGTTGCTAAAGTAAACATAATATGAAGAAGAAAAAAAAAACGAGCGAATCAACAGAAAATTTAGCGCTCAGGTGAACAGAATGGAGTTGGTCGGATTCGGAGTAACAAAAGGAGGAGAAAAAATTCTCGCAGCGTGAAGATGCCAGGCTAAGAGCTTTTCATGTACCCCATCATCCAATACTTTTATGCATACGTCTTTTTTGGTGGTGGTGGAGGAGGTACGTGGTTATAGGGAAGCGACCAAGCAGCGCTTCCACTTTACTTATACTTACTTACTTACTTACTTACCGTATGAATCATATTATTAGTTACAAGAAGAGGATGAATGTATGACGACGACGATGACGGAAAGAAAGGGGCTCTCCTCCTCTACTTTTCATTCTCAGCTCTCTCTGTATTGCATCACCTGAGTGAGAGAGTAGAAAGAAACGTATGTTGCTATACCCAGTACTATGTTGTTCAAAGGAGCGAGGGGGTGCATACCGTTGTTGGGCGTTCTTTTATTTATTATTTATTTCCCTAGTAGTGTTAGTGTTACGTTGGTTGAGTCGATACATATTGCACACTTTTTTTGCAATTGATTCTGAGTGAGCAGGCAGTGAGCACTACTGATGTGGACTAATGCCGGCTCCTCTTACGTTCAAAGTTATATACCTATGTATGTATGTACGTATGTACATAGTGTATCATCCGGTGAATTTGCACACCGGGATGCTGATCCTCTCCTCACACGACCATTATATTATTATTATTATTATTATTATTATGCTATGATGACTAGGGTATGCGTATGCGTATGCACCTCCGAGAGTGAATCCGCATTATTTCCGTTTATCATGGAGATGAGGGTGTTGAGTGACCGTATATAAATTATTTATATGCCCAAATGTCATTTTCATTTCATGATGGGATGGGGATGGGAGTTGAAGTTGAGTCATTGTGGAATTTGCAATTGCAATACCCTACTTTTATTGCTATCATCCTTCCTTCCTCCTAAATAAAACTGTTACGCCTCATCTCATAAAGTGTAGAGAGAAGCTCTAGTTTACGGAGGTAAAATAGAATAAAAAAATATAAATAAATATCAGTGCTAAAACTGAAGCGACGCGAATTGGGTGGGAACCCCAGAGCATCCCAAATGCCCCCTACAGCAGCTGCACCCTATTTGAACCCTAGGGCAACCCAATTGCATCCTTCAGCACACGCACCCCAATTGCACCCCAGAGCATCCTTGTAGAGAGAAGCTCTAGTTTACGGAGGTAAAATAGAATAAAAAAATATAAATAAATATCAGTGCTAAAACTGAAGCGACGCGAATTGTCTCTCACTCTCACTGGATTATTGTTATTGCGTTACGTACGATACGACGACGACCAGCGTTATTGTGTAGTAGTGGTACGAATGTCAGTCATTTATTCAAAAACAGAAGGACTCGTCGACTCAATTTCATCCCAAGCACTTACGCTAATGACAGACAGGAGATGAGGAGCAAATGATATGATTTCATCAGCATCCATCCCTATTTTTTTAAAACAATTTTCTGACTGCTACTACTACTACTAATTTTCCACTCCAAGTAAGTGTTCCACTAGCACCACCTCGCACATCCAACATTGCTTCTCGCAGCAAGTCTGTCTGCTGCGGTGTGCTTTGTGAGAGCGAGCTTGAGGGAAATTGTGAGGAACTGAGGACATCTCCAAACATCAATTGCCGTGTGAAATATAGCGATGAAATGATGATGATGATGGAAACACAAATGCGACGTGGTAGACCGTGTGGTGGTCATTGAATCATTTTGATTTTACTCTCTCTCCCTCTCTCTCTCTCTCTCTCTCTCTCTCGTCTCGACTACTACTACCTCAACAACTCAACTTCAAACTGCTGCTATGGGTCCATCATCCATCCAACAACAATGCCATGCCACACAAACAAAACATCGTAATATGTATACGCTATACCGCGCTTCCTCCTCCACCAACTTCCATCCACCCATGCTCCATTATGCTCATTCGTACTTACGCTTACACATCATTTTCGTTTTCCCTTTATATATACCAGCCAGCCAGCAGCGTCTCTGTATCCAGTCCATTTTGCATACACAACGAGAAGACTGTAAAAGTTGAAAGTCCAATGGGTAACTTCCGTCTAGGCCGTCATATAATGTGGAGAGAGCCGTCTTGTCATGTCAAGTCATGTTATGTCACGTCAAGTCATTTTATGTTAATCAGTGTTCAAATACCTGTCGATTGTTACCCCACTTGACCTGTATCGAAGATTTGAAATCGTCGTACCGTTAAGGGCGTGTGTTGTGGTAACAAAATTTCATGACAAAGTTTTTGTTTTTCTTAAGTATTAATTCTCTGGATAAGCTAATTTAAAAAAAAACAAAACAAGTACTCTATACACACCAGTTCATGACGAGTATTTTAAACCTAATTTTGGGTGATTTCGAATTCTAATTAGTACAAACAACTATCGCGAACTTACAGAGTGTTACATGAAATGAAGCACAGTGTTTCACAGGGGTAGGACGTGTTTTTCATTCGCTCTGACAAAATTCTTACTTTAATATTTATTACTTAGTTTCAAATCACGTAAAAAAGTTGAAATTAGTATTGTTA
>JAANSN010002448.1:0-24043 GCA_036850665.1 Dicranocentrus wangi | reverse complement strand
GTGATCCATAATATCATGTGCTTTAGAATCTTTAAAATGCTTGTGCTTTAAAATGTATTGTCAATTTAAGGAAGTTGAAACACAGTTATATTTGTATATAATGTTAAAATCATTCACCTATTAGAGATTTAACAATCCCCTACCGAGGATTAGTAACTCTTTTGCCAGGAACATAGGTACCTGCTGGTTATCCACATTAGCCAGCAGGGCAACAAAGTGGTCGGCGTAAAACTGCTCAGGAGTCGGGAGGAGGATACCAATTTTGGGGTATGTTAGAATTCAGTAGCAGCTGCTGCTGAACTACCTTCATTTAGACACGCGAAGATTTTCCTTTCCGGTATCGGAAATGTTAGAAAGTTCTGTTCTATCTGTAAAAATAACTTCAGCTCCAAGAGCCTGGACTGATTGTTGTAAGCCCAATATGGACCTCCAGTTTAAAAATCTGGGAATGAAAATGTTGACATATCGAATATTTAAACTGCCGGTACTCCCCTTTTACGCGAATTATCAATCGCGGGATGTATCACCCGAAACCAAGATTTACCCCAGCGGGAGGTTACACGAACAGGCTCAATTACAGTGTGGGCGAGATCCAATGTCCAATACCTTTCAGCGAGATTTTTATTTGGATATTTTATATCTTTGTGGAGTCATCCAAAACTGGATTCGCAATACAAAGAAACGCCACTTTTTATTAGACGCATCTTTGTCGTTGAACTGCTAAATTATGAGCTAAAACTGTCTAGCTATATGCACATTACACATATACTATAAGCCCATTTCTAGCGCGTCTTTGTGCATAGGTTATATGCATTTTACTATCCAGTTCTGCCAATTGAGGTAGATGCAAATTTCATGGGTTAGGCGTAACCGTGTAAAATCGACGAGAATGTATATTTATGTGCTTGCTTTTACTGGATAATATATTAGATAAAACCACCCTTTTACGTGAGATTAGAGAACTCTGCTTTGCGACCGCACTAAAACACCATAAACTGCCAAGATGAACTTACAATTAAGAGAAACATGGTTAAGTTTGGTTGGACCCAGATTTCTGTGAAAATAGTACGTTTTTATTTATGGCATGAGGTCAAGAATCTGTGGGACAGCATTAGAAATATAAAATTTGCAATTTGTAAGACTCGAGCACAACACAACTGGTTTTCTCTGGCGGAAATGTTCGAAAGGGTAGGCTAAAGGTTATATTATTGATTAAGGTTAATGGATTCTGGAAAAACTGAAAATAAATAGGTAATAATATTCCATTTTATTCTTCATTTTGATGGTGTGACCAACCGCATCCAATTTCGTTCGAATGATTTTTCACATTCTGTGGATCTCCCACTCCCGCAGAAAACAAAGGTAGCAGTTTGGGTCTCCCACTGTATGGACAGTACACATTCATTGCGATTGTGACGTGGAATGGGTGATCCGCATAAAAGGAAAATCCGGCATGCTTCGTTGTCTGTTTAGGAATTCCAGAGGCAAACACTGCGCCGTCTTCATCTACCTCCAAGACAGCCTTTTGGATACAGCTGGAAACTGAAATGGGGTCCCCTTCCTCAGCCGGGATCCCAGAAAAGTCTGCATTCCTATTGAAAATTACTCCAGCGCCGAGTAGTCTCAGAGGTTCTCTAAAGTCGATTCTAGATTCCACTTTAAACTTTGGAAGATACACTTGCACAGCTCCTCCAGCACCATACAACCTGTCGACAACTTTCTGAAGAGGATACGACTTCAACTTTGACTCCATTTGGGCCAACCCCATTCTCTTGTTTGGCAAGAGAATAATCATGCTCATGTTGTCATACTTGTAGGGTAGGACAACGCACTTGGCGTCCAGCTGCGGAATGATACCGTGCATCACTTGACCATCCTCCACCATCAAGTGCATCATGTCCACGGTGGGGGGCTTGCCTCCATTATCGTCCACATAAAAGTCGCGTTTCAGCGTCCGCTCGGGAAGAAATCCGTATTTCCACTGACCTTTAAAGTATATCGCGTTTACCAACATCAGCCGTGTCAATCCGTTTACATCATCAGGCCAAACAATGTTTGTCACCCTGCCACGGGTCACCTCACTCACAAATTTATTTATCACGTCGGCAGCCTGTGATGACCTTGTGAAATCTATTTGGTGAGGTTCCACTCCAAAGGAGTTGCGCAAGGTTTTGACAAAGGTGGGATTCAGAGTATAGCCCCTTGCGGGATACAGACTGTTCACCATGTCGAACGTGATACTGTCATCCTCCGTAATGGCTTTTAGCATGCTGGCGTACCCATTGTTCAGTTCGTAATCACTGGCACTAAATGGCAACCTCAAGGTTCTCCTCAGGGCACTGGCAGCTTCACCTCGGGCTCCAGTTAGAAGCATAGCAAGAACAATCGACAAGCTTAGTGAAGACACTGCTAGGTTATCCTCTCGTGCTTTGCGGAGCACATCGTAGAGGTCCAAGTTGAACGCGTTGTTTCCCCGAATCACAACCTCCAGTCCGTCACTATTCTCAATTCCATTGGCTGGAGAAAGCAGGAGCAACGTGGACGAGAGGATGAGGATGGTGGCAAATGCGGGTCCCATTTTAATGGGAAAATATTTTTCTTTCCTAAAAATCCGTTTACACCTTCCTTTTATATTTGTCTTTATGCGATTCTTGAGGAAGACCGGTACAGACTGAACACTGTTATGAACTTGAGACTGCATTGCATTGAATACCGTTTGAAGTTTGAAGTGCCAGTGTGCCCGTTAGTCAATGTCAGAAGAATGAAACTCGAGTGTATCGCAGTTAGGCCGGTTTTTATTCTCCTTAAAAGTAAATATGTACTTAAGTAATATAAGAGCTGGATACGCATGTTGTATGAATGCCACACAGTGTAGGCATCTACCTTTCACAAAAGTTGTTATTAGACAAGTAATCATAAACCGAGATTGATGCAAAATGGAAGGGGGTTAAATTATTTTGTTGTGTGACTGGTTTTTGC
This sequence comes from Dicranocentrus wangi, assembly GCA_036850665.1. Taxonomy (NCBI): domain Eukaryota; kingdom Metazoa; phylum Arthropoda; class Collembola; order Entomobryomorpha; family Entomobryidae; genus Dicranocentrus; species Dicranocentrus wangi. Next base: position 21,064 of record JAANSN010002448.1, on the reverse strand, counting down.
AAAGTGAAGGGAAAACAAGGAATTGAAATAAGAGGACTTGTGCATGTCAAAGAAGACGATGTACGTCAACTCTGCTTCAATACGATATGGCTTTATAGATAAGCAAGGATAAAATATGGTACGCTGCACACACCGAATTCATTCGATTTTCTAAACGGTGGATTGATTGACAATAAGAATCAGGTGAAATGAAACACGATTCACCTTGTTTGGTATTGATTCTATCAATAATTGAAGCATGTTTAAGATAAAGGACAGATTTGTTATGACCCGAAGAACTGATCTTGACCTTGACGAATAAATTGCTGTCAGTTCTTGCGGCGCGTCACGAGTGATAATGTCTTCCTAGACCACCTCAATGAAAGCTTTTTAATAATCATTAAACGATAAAACTATATTTGCCTTCGTCCACATGCCCGACTACATGTGAATAAGATGTTATTGTTCTCATTTATGTTTATCGTATAGCTCTGCATAGCATAATATAGGCTTAGAGGAATCTAAGCATATAGGTACTGGGTGAAAATAGTTCCCGGTTCCAATAAAGCAAAATAAGTATCCTTAAAATTATTGATATTGATTTAATTTTTTAATGTGTTCGAAATTATGACATTTGGTTTCTATAAATATTTAATTCGACAAGCTTCCATTAATTGAATAAAACCTAATATGAAGGATTTCCGATTCTTGCGATAAACAAAGGATACAAAAATTGATCGCGGTGGGCAGGGGCAAGAATTGCGTGAAAGGGGCGATTTGCGTTGAAAATAGGAACTCCCTCTGTAACCGATTCCTCCAGCTCCAATGCCTTTTCCACACCGGTAAAAAACGCGGTTGAGCCGCCATAGAATCCCCCCTCCTCATCAGTTTGCCAAGTGTACGCGAATCGATACTGATAGTCATAATATGGCGCCAATGGGTTTTGCTCCAGGAACGATCCATTGATGACACTGTTTGTTTCCAAACTAAACTTGGGGAGGCGCAGGTCAACCTCTTGCATCCTGAGATGCCTGACAATGTCTCGGAGCGAGTAGGACGCCAAACGTTTCTCCATTTGAGGCAGGGATAACATCTGATTCGGGAGGAGGAAATAGGCAGTCCAGTGACCACTTTGGTAGGGCAGAGCGACACAGACTGCGTCCAGTTCTGGGATCTCTCCATACCGCAATGTATCCCTCAGTCTCATCATGTCCGTCGAAATCGTGGAATTGTCCTGCAGGAAAAAATCCGCAGTAATGGTATTTGCCCTTGAAAATCTTTTTTCCCACGTTCCATTAAAATAAACTGCAGATACGGCCAACAGTGTTGTTGTATTCTTCAAGTCTTCCGGGGCCACCACTTGGGTAACTGTTTCATGCGTGGCAGATGACACAAACGTGTTAATTACATTAGCGGCTTCTTCCGGTTCCGTGTAATTCAGTGGAATTGAATCTGCAAGAAAAACTGATTTCAGTGTGGCAATTAACGCAGGACTTAGTTGAGACTCCCACGCCGGAAACAGTCTGTTTGCGATTTCCAGCCTAAACTTGGCGTCCCGTTTTTGGATCTCCTGAAGAAACCTAGAGTAGTCGGGATCAGGTTGGAGTATCTCTTGATCTTCTACTTTCTTAACGGCTTCCCGCTGAACGAATCGTTTCATTGCTTCCGTCGTGGCAACACTGATTGGAGACACGATCACATTCTCTTCAGTTGAATTACCCAGCATCTCGTAAAGTTGTTGGATGATGCGGGGTGTCTCGTGGTTGAAGCCACTGACCCTTCTACTACTGATAGTCAGAATGATTATTCCTGCTGCTGCCACCAGCAAACAATTTACATGACGGCCCATTTTCCTATTTGTCTTGGAACACCGGAGAGGTGAATGGATTCAACAGATTGTTGAGTTCGCTAAATTGTACGCTGCAGCTGGACGGAATCAACAACTTGAAGAATCTTTTCTCACCGGTATCTTGTGCTTTTATTACGATTCCCGTGACCAGATGTATGTCTACATGACTTACGAATTTGAACCCTAAACCAGTAATGCCATGTAACCGGCGGCGTGCTACTGAATATGGCAGTCAGGTGAGCAAGAAGTGCAATCATCTTAGAAAATCCCATGCTACATGATACATCGTGTAATCAAGATAGACCTCATTATAGCTTATATAGCTAAAAATTGCAATAAAAAGTCACCTCAAGAAATTCCGGTTTGGAAAAGACAATGACCGATGGTCAATTCAAAAAGCTATTCGCCTCCCGTGAAACGCAAATGGTTTCTGTGGCATGACTTGAACATATCATTTGAAAAACTAATTAATCACTGCTGAACTTAAATTCTAATTCCGTAATGTATTTTGCTGAAACTGAACTGCATGCAGCGAGGAATAACCGTTCGTTTTGAGCTGTTCGGCCTCCGAGTGCTAAGCATAATAAAAATACAGGTTGTCATTGAAGAATTAATGATTCTTGAAGAAATGTTAATAAATCCCATACTCGAATCCCATCACCCTCTGGTTATTTGGTTGAGCTGAAAGTGCCATGTTGGTGCTTCAATACAGTTATTATTTTTCATGAGTCACGTTCGTCATATATATACAATTGACTGAAAGAGTGGTTAGTAGGACTGAACCCTGATGTGGGGATGGAGGAGAAATTATATACTCCTTGTGGATGAGATTGAGTTAGCAAAATGCAAGTAAGTACATAATATTTTAAGGCAATTGGGAATGCAATAAATTGAGTTCGCGTGGTGCTTTATATTGTTCATTTTCATATTCAGAAGTACATATATATAGTATCAACCAACTTTACCATCACCATTCTTATTTCCAAGTTTGATGTCATGAAGGCAGTCTATTAGGGGATTGTGTAGTGGAGGCAATCATCGTTTAAGATAGTCATCATATGATTTTATGTATTATCGTCACAGCGAACAACAGGATGGAATACGACTAATACAACCTGGTCAAGAACTTGAAGGGGATAAATTTATGGATGGTAATGGTGGCGGAGTGGAGGCGTGCAAAATGAAGGTCGTCAGATTTCCTAGTAAAATACTAGCTATTATTATACCCATTGACTGAGTAATGGTGTGACGATAAAGATTTAAAAAGAAGGAATAATTTGCTTATTGTTAGTGAAAAGGGCTTTTAATCAACACAATCAACACTTGTTGGTTGGTTGTGATCATTTCGAGTTAGAGGCTGGCTTGACTGAGGCTAGTTTCCAAAAAATGATTAATGTGTCGAGTCGATCACCTTCTGATTTATGCGTGTGCATTGAGGTATTTTAGTAGTTGATGATTTCCCCTTGAATTATTTTTAACCTGTATATTATTATTTTAGAATTCACGCTTCTCCACTCTACATTTTCTAGCAGAAATTTTCATTCATCAACGGCATAATAAGAATGAGTAGAATGCACCACACTGTCATCACAATTGCAGACAAGCAGGCAAGCTACATTTTTACTCAATCAAATCAATAAAACGAGAAAATCAGACGTAGCAAGATTTGATGCACCATACCTTCCACAATTTCTACCTAACCGTAAACAAATACATATATCCTACCTACAATACAGTACATTTTTAATTCACGCTTCTCCACTCTACATTTTCTAGCAGAAATTTTCATTCATCAACGGCATAATAAGAATGAGTAGAATGCACCACACTGACATCACAATTGCAACATCGTGTCCGATGTATTTTTTCAAAGAAATGCTTTTCCGCAGACAAGCAGGCAAGCTACATTTTTACTCAATCAAATCAATAAAACGAGAAAATCAAACGTAGCACGATTTGATGCGCCATATCTTCCACAATTTCTACCTAACCGTAAACAAATACATATATCCTACCTACAATACAGTACATTTTATGTAATACAATTTTCTTCAAATATATTATTATTATTACGGTTATGATAAGCTTTGCAATGCAATAGTTTTTGAAATCGAAAAAAAGATGCATACGACTCATCGCTCATTTTTGCCGTTTTTGCATACACACTCGTCCGTCACACGGAATATTAGCAAAAGTACAAATACCTAATATTATAGTAAATAGTGTATTCATGAAAGTTGGTTCATTTCATGCATGACTTTCCTATCTCGGTCATTCCGCTAATTGCATAGTATGTCATTCAAGAAGTTCATTTAATTTTTATCCCATTTTGATAAACCCCTTATTTTAAAATATCTTTGCACGTTCGTGTTATCCCACAAACTGTGATTATAAAGCTATTACTATTACACAGTGTGGGATGCTCAACTTTTATGCACACAATCATACGTAACGATTGTCTTAGAAAACTATACAGTAATCTCACCGGGCATGTCACACGTTTTATCGGAAACATGAAAGGTACACACACTCCCTGTCAGTGGCAAGATAGCAAATAGTTGTTGCACGATATATTTAAAACATCACAGCGAACATAGCTAGTATTTTCGAGGTGTGATTCATTCATTCATTCACTCTTTGGATGGTTTGTTGAAGCCAAGTTCATTTAATAAAATGAATTTTCCACAACCATCACCATCATCATCATCATCACATTATTTTTATTTCTCTAGATGCAAATTTCGTATCTCTACATGCACCTGCATTCTCACAGTTATCGTAGTAAATTATCACATCTTTTGCTACTCGAAAATAAAATGGTAATTATACACACATACTACGTACGTACATAACAGCTACTTGAATTGTGAGTTATGCCGACCAAACTATTTGAACAAAAAAGTTTCTCTTTTTTCTTTTTGAAATTATTTTTTACCTCACACACGCCACAAAGCATTCATTCCTTCTTACTTACAATTAGAGACTCAATCACCACTCAATATAATTTTCTTCCTTTGGGCGTTATAACACAAACTATTAGCTTCGACATGTTTACATTTGCATCAAGTGTATTGATCTTTTTCGTAGGAAAATGATTTTATTTAATGTAATAAACATAGACGAAACTCAATTGAAACTCCAAGCCACAAAAGGATAAAATGCCGACAAACAAACATCTTGATAAAAAAAGACTGTCGAAAGACTGAACGGGAAGATGTTTCGTTGCGGTCATGTGCTACATACATGAATGCCTCCCAACTATATCCCAAACCAATCACTGATAAAGTCAGTGTTGCATATAAATTCATTTTAAATTAAAAGTCAATCTTCCTTCTCTCATCCTATCGTAGTTCGTAGACTTGGCTAGCTAGAGTCTTATTTACAGAGAGGGAAAAAATGTTCTGGTTATTCTCTCATCTCGCCTCCCTTGCTTTCCACTCACCCAAACCGTCATCCAAAAATGCAAGTTCAACAGCGAGACTTGAAAAGCAAATTAGCGTGTAAGTGTTTGAAAATCGAATGCATGCGTGGCAAATGCCCAACTCAAATATATTATAATTCCTCATATCCTCTGAAAACATGTATATACCTACGTAGTATCTAGTATAATCAGTGATGCAAAGAGTGCAAATGGAAAATAGTAAATTAGTCTAGTGAACCACGCATCCACACATTATATTATTATAATGTAGTTGTGTAAAGTTTGTACGTGTATCCAAAAACTCTATAATATATATTACTTGTATGACATTCACGTGTTTTGTGGTATTTCAACGAAACGAGTGGCAGCAGAAAGGATGATGATATTGGTTTTTATGGTTATCCACGGCAAGGGCTGAAAGGCACTTGAGCCTCTCAACAGCAATGATATTCAAAGAGTTCATAATGCAAAGAGCCGTCAGGCGTCTTTAAAATGTTTGAGAAGTTTCCCTTTGGCTACGGCATAGTTGTGTTGGGGTGTACTTAAAAAGTACATTTTATGTTCAATGTGTCAGTCCGTCTGTCTGTCCGTGTCGTCCGCTCGAGCTCAGTTAACGTGTTTATAACTGTTTTAAAATCCTGATTATATTGCGCGAATCAGTTTAATAATAATTTTCTTATTGAATTCCAAAATATCAGTATCTTGTAAACTGTTATTGATTTAGGGGATTTTGCAATGAGTGATCGATGCTAGTTTGTTGTGTGGCTGTTGTATTCCCTGAGATTATAGGTTTCGAAATTGACGATGACACGAAAATTCTCAAACGACAATTACGACTTTTAACGTACATCCGCGAAAGATTTTCTAAAAAGTTATTCATTATATTCATTATATATTGTGCATATCCACCTTTACACTTTGCATGCGAGTGAATGTGGTGAATATTATGAATATTATGATTGTGTGAACTGTGTGGATACAAGACAGCATTCACGGTACGGTGTGCCACGTTATGCCTCTCATTGTAGCAGCGATATGAAATAGGTTACGCGTTCAACGAATACATATAAACTACTTATGCAGGGAGGGACACATTTGTACTTACCTAATGCATGTAAAGCCTTTTTTACATGCGGCTTGCACAAGTTCCTGAGTTGCACACAATTCTTGTTCAGTTCGTCTTCATCTGTTTGACGAGGTGGTTGTATGAGTGGTGGTGGTAAGTAATGCAAAGGCGCAATCTACGTTAGTCATATAGTGTGTGTCTGATTCACAATGGGCAAATTCAGGAGTCCTTCAATGTCATCAAGAAGCCACCTCTGTTTTGCAAAATAGGGTTATTATTCGATCCCTCTATTTTGCGCAGCAAACACACATTCTAAATCCTTGAAATCAGCACGCGTGGTGTCCCTTTTGCTCCTCTTCACAAAGTTTTTACCTTCACTCCAAAACTGCTTGATTGTGATTGGATATGGTGGCTAATTTTCTTTGACCCATTCACTGATCCCTTATGTGGTCGCGTCTCCAACTGTCTTAGGGAGGGAGTACGACGAGAAAAGTGCACGCTTTGAAAGTGATATGGTGTGTTTGTATGCGACATTATCAATTTTTTTTAAAAAAGGCTCTTTTTAACTTCCATTCGCCAAGGGTAGTAGTTTTAAGGAGAAAGGGAATGTTCCGAGAGTTGAGGGAGTGATTGTTACACGGCATTTTTTTGTAATGGTGACAAATTAAACATCAATCTTACATTTGGGTGCTGAGCAAAAGGGAAAACGGAGAGAGAGAGAGAGGATATTGACAAGTCTGTCACATCAAAGAGGAGAAATTATAAGAGTGTGTTCTTTTAGAGTGATGGTAAAATAACTAGTTGTAAACGTGATTGTAGTGCAAGGTGACATTTTTCCCTGAGTGTGATGACGGTGATATTGCAATCCATTGTTATGCAGTGCCGTGATTATTATGGTTGATTGTTGTGACAAGTTGTAACTTGTAGCGGCCCAGAGTTTATATTGTTATGTGCTTCAAGTTTTCTTTTCGATGATGTAGTAATGACTCAGGGGAAAAAGTAATTGGAGCTTTACGTTGCGCACTTTGGGTTTGGTTGGAAACCATTTTTGGTAAGCAAAAAATGCAGATTATATGAATGCTACATGCATGCATTGGACATTGTCCACATTTTACTTTCTTCCACAAGTAATCCTTCAATCAGACTGACCTTTGGCATGATTTTTTAACCGTAGGTAATTACGTAAATGGTAAAAAATCACCTGGTAATTCATGAGGTTAATCTCACAATGAGACTCACGCTTTCTTGGCTTTTGGTTGGTTGCATTCTTGGCCACGTCTGAAAACAACTTGCATATTCGCGAACTTTACACAGTGAACCTGTAGTCATTGTGTACGGTCCAACGGACAATGTATACTAATTTCAATGTTATTCGTACACTAGTCGCTGAGCATTTGTTAGCAGTTTACTGCTCAAATTGTAATGCCATTAATTTAGTTTGAAAATGTTCGCAGTAAGTGGTAAATACATAATATGGCAAAGTTGTTTGTTGTGTATATTGGTGGCCAGAACTAGGAGGATCCATTTTATAGACCCATGGCTCAGAATGAAGTTACACAATTGCAATTTGTAAAATTTTCATATAAATGCACGGGGGCTTTAAAATTTGCATTTACGGTTGACGATATGTGAGTAGTGTTACGGTCAATAGTACACTGGTGACTTGTGAAATGGTATTTATGCGATGGTTATTCGTTCAAAAATATCAATCCTTAGGTTCGTGTTTGGCAAGTTGGATGCATTCGGTCCATGTAAAAAAATCAAAACCTCTACCTTCGCTTTCGGGATCACAGTCCCACAACCCATATGTTCCTAGAATTCAAGTTGACCTAATCCTACAAAAGATTATAAATATTCCAAGTCCATTTGTTTGTGCAAGCATATGAATTGACTTTATCCATCATGATACCTGTAGTTGGTTGGGTTCCCAGACTCTGCTCGAAAGGACCCTTACGTTTTTACGACTCGGATTTGCTTAACAATGTTAGGCTACCGACAACGACAACCTCCTGCTGCCACTCTTTAGTTCTATTTCTTACGAATGCAATGACTCTTCATTTTAGGCCCTTTTGTTAGGATACTTTAGTTTTCTTCAAGCTGAAAATGCGGTTTAGAAAACATCCCCAGATTCAAATGAGTCTGTATGCACAAGTGTTGAATGCAACTAATAAAGGAGGAAAAAACCTGACTCAAAAAGTATTCTCACAATAATCATCAGTCGGTTCACCACTTACTTGTTGAACCTGTGTAGCATGCTGGTTTGGCAAGAGAAACAAGTCAACCTTGTTTCATTCATTTCATTTCTCCTTTAAAACGTGAAAAATACTTAAGGATTGTGTTTCGAGATTTTCAGAGTGCATATATATTCCAATTTCATTCGAGTTTTTCGTTTTGATTTTGAAAACCAATATCACAAACACATTTTCTTTCTTTACGATTCATTAGTCTTGAATTGAAGGATGGTTTAGAGAATTGGTTTATTTCAACCTGATGATGACTGGGATAGCGTAGAGTGCGGACGCAAGATTGGCATTGCTTTAAATTGCATTGTGGAGCATGCCTATCTATATAGTGACTCGGCAAAGTAAATGGTTTGCTGTAAATGACAGACAAGAAGGGTTTATTAGGATTAGATACTTATCCGTGTTTTTTTGTTCAATTTCATTTCAACATTTCAATTTCAGCTTCTCACTCTTTCTGGTTAGTCAGGTCTTACGGAGCGGTTTTTCTCTTAAATATGATCCATTTCTTTACGCACAATGCATATGTATGGAAATGGAGAAACGAGTGATTTCTTTTTCTTTTTTGTAGTCAAATGAGACTGGTATGTTGAATCGCAGTCGAAATTGACAATAGGCTGCTTGGTATTTTCCTCGAAGAAATTAAGGAAAAATATCACATTTTTTTAAAGAAAAAATCTCCTCTTAAATCTCTACGCGTTTCTCAGAATGAGTGCTGTATGTTGCATACAAAATTTTCATTTTTATTGCCCACCGTCTCTATTTACAGAATTTAGCCATGTTTACCTAAGGTAATTGAGAAACGAGTGATTTCTTTTTCTTTTTTGTAGTCAAATGAGACTCGTATGTTGAATCGCAGTCGAAATTGACAATAGGCTGCTTGGTATTTTCCTCGAAGAAATTAAGGAAAAATATCACATTTTTTCAAAGAAAAAATCTCCTCTTAAATCTCTACGCGTTTCTCAGAATGAGTGCTGTATGTTGCATACAAAATTTTCATTTTTATTGCTTGCCTGTCCCACCGTCTCTATTTACAGAATTTAGCCATGTTTACCTAAGGTAATGTATAATATTAAGATTTTTGCTGAAATTTTGAAAAGTGAACGACTCATTTCCTCAGTTTGTCAGTAGTGCCACACAGTACGCAGGCATAATAGGTATGCAACAGGCGGTATTTCAACTCAATCTCATTATTCTGTTTTCTTTGAATAAAAATAACTGCATACCTACACATTTCCGTAAAGAAAGCTACGACGCTGGCGTCGCAAACACAAAAGCTGATAGTGTATTTTATTGCACAAAAAAGGTAGGTAGAGTGTGAGTAAACGTGTATATTCAGGCTGGTTGTGCATGACTGGCTTCGTCATTAAAATCGTAATCGGTAATTCAGTCACATGCATCGCACATCTCTTCGTCACCATTTTTTTCCCTTGTGTGCTTTGACTCAAAGACTCTTGACTCAATCCACTGTCATTTTCGTCGTTTTTTTTCTTTTCACTATAATGGTATTTCGAGTGTGTGCATTTTTTAAATAAGGTATTTTCGCAATATTTTATCTAAAAAGCCTTCTTGTTGCTGATGAGAAGCTTATTGCAACTTTGCAACTAGGAACTCATTTGGTATTCTGCGAGTGCTAATGTTTACCAGAGTTTAAAGAAATGGTGAATGATTTTTCCATGAGTTGTTGCGTTTAAGACGATGTCATATTGTGTCAAAAGATTATACTGCAATTACGAGAGTATTTAACCGTATACACATACAGACTTCAACATAGGATATTATTCAAGTGTGGTACGAGTACAACTCTTTAATTCATGAGTTGAATAAGTAATTATTTATATTGTTAGCCTTTGTTACTCATGGATGGATGGTGATGATGAATTATACCACGATAGAATGGCGCTTTTCCTTCTCAGGAGATTACTTCGGTTTCAGCTTTCAGCAGATGATATCATCTTTTTTAGGAATTAGAACTCGAATGTGGGATTTGCGGAGGTAGTAAACATAATGTATGCAAATAAACAAATTATCCTAATTGGACATATATTATGAGCAAACAGAAAAATATGATGGATGTCTTCTTGAGAGTTCTAATTCCCAAGGGAGTGACCAATGTGGTTGTATGGCGTACTGTTGAACTACGCAAATGAGTGGTTAAGCGACAGAGTGATGACGCTCGAGAGGTTGACATTATTGCGTGGGTGTATAATTTCTGGGAATCAGAGGAAATGGAAATGAGGAGAGTTTTATTTATTGAACATAACAACAGCACAATAAATTCTAATATGTATAGCACAGTATAGTATATTAATATAAGTTGCCTGAAGCGTCGTACCCATTTCTATGATGAAAGTGCTAATCCTTGTTGACCTGAGCATATCTATTAGCAAATCTCAGACGATTCTCGTAGATCTACAATCTGCATGGCATAAACACGCCATGCATCATTCGAAAGGTGTTACGTTAGAAAGGAGGTTTGAATACGCTGACACCCCATTGACACCACCGACTTCATATTGATTCATCAAGCAGGCAATATATCGGATTTTCTCGAGACCGTCATTTCGTACGAGCATGACTAACGTGTATTTTTATACTTTTCCTTTTTTGTAGGTAATTTAAATCAAACCAAACCACAAATGAGAATGGCTCACGTTTGTTTTTGTATTGTGTCATGAACAAAAAACTGAATGATATAGAGTCATACGTTCTTATAGGAGCTGCGGCTATTAGAGTGCTCACGTGGAAGATTAATGTAGGAACCACAATACCGTTTGATTCGTTTGCGTGTCATAATGAACCCATTTTCGTGGGGAATGAGAATGTGGATGATGATACATGTCCGATTCGGGAAAAAATGTAGGGTGCTCTGCTATTTGTGAATAAGGTTAGTCGTCCCTTTAATTGCATGGGGAGCACATGCATGAAATGAACTCATTTCAGGTGCGGAAACGATAAAGCCAAGATTGTGGGTTGCATGCCATATTCCAATTCATGTTGTATTGATCCCAAAATCCAAAAATTGTTTCTTTGCATATATATACAATACAAGACATTCTAACAACACGTGTGGTGGTATATCTTTTTTGCAGCCGTTGCGTTCCTTGGCTGTTTCAGAGCTGCGTTGTAAAAGCAAGGGAAATGTTCATCAAAATCAAAAATGTAAATGATTATCATGTTTACAAAGCTATATTTACTTCTCACAGTTGCAATCTGTAAAGGGCAACGAACGGGAGAAGTCTTGACGCAGTCTTAAAAACAGTCACCCAGACTTGACTAACAATTTCCTAAACACTCTTAAATGTCATGTTTACTATAAGCATCTTACAGAGTGTAAAAAATGTTAATGGGTATAACACATGCAAAAGTGCAAGGCAAAGGGTGCAAACTGCATATAACTGTACTCGAGATGTTTACGAAACACATTTCATACTTGAATTTTGACTTTGCCCAAAAACTCAGTTGTCCTGCTGTGAACAATATACTAAACAATTTCAAGTGTGCAATTTTCTGGGAAATTGAAACCATCTATGCGCAGTGGTGCTATATACGTATATATTCTAGATGTTATTAAACTTTTACGTGATTGCTTCCTCATTCGACCATAAACCGACCAATAAATAAACATGGTATATATATATGCGTACTTTACGTGTGGATAATCTTATTATTTAAGCTAGCCGTAGGGAGAGAATAAATATTTTCAAGCTGAAATTCACAACTTTTTGTGCACACTCTGTTCACACACATCGCCTAGTTAAGCCCCACTAAAACCCCAATTTACCGTGTTTGAGCTGTGTGCATATCATTCGATTGTTATGTAGTACACGGCAGCGTATCACTCACTACCCTAACAGCATAGAGTGCTATTTATTAAAACTGAATAAAAAAAACTTTCATTTTTTCCTGTCGGCAAGTAATAATGAGACTCTGTAAACAATGCACAAGGGTATTACATAAAAATATATCGAATGAGTACTTGCACTCGTACTCATACAATACACGGTTACTTAATGGATTATTGCTACTTCCACATGCACATCCTGAGCACAATATGTATGATTCGTCTGTGAATCAGATTTTTTGGATACTTGACTTGAATGAATTGAAATACCATATTATACACCATTCATAATAATAATCATAATGGTTGTATTTATCTGGTTCGCTTGTAGCAATTCAAGCTGAAAATTGGAAATTCGACGAGAGGAGAATATTTTAATGAGTCTCGAGAATGCATAATACAATATGCATATAGGATCATACATTATTGCTGTGTGGATTTTATTAATTTGATACACGTACAGAAGTAGATAAGTTTACATTATTACGACAGACGTAAAATATGGCTATCTAAAATCTAAAATTGCTGTCTGGGTAAATAGCAGTGGGAATTGATTGTACTTTGAAATAGATTAGATTAGATTACACGTTGCGCAGGTTAAGATTACGAATACTTTTTTCAATTTCCCAATTGCACGCATGCGCATGAACCTGAATTTCGTATTGTAGTAACGAAGGAAGCTCATCAGGACTGAAATTGATTGTAAAGTAAATAAAAGACGACAATATGATCCACTTCACGGATTTGGTAACTGAAGAATTTGATGCTGCAGCTCTGCAGCCAATATCCCAAATTGTATGTCTCAAACATATTTCATCCTATCCCAATAGACAATCCCAAATCGGTCGCTTTTGCCAAAAAAGAAGACAAGTGCAAAACTCTTCTTAACTTCTTTAGGCCGTAAATGTTTGGCCGTTTGACCAAAAATCAGTATGTACCTAGACGAAAACGCCAATTTTGGGGATCAAATTGATATTTTTGGGAAATTGTCGTGAGTAAGTGGGATATTGAACTTTTAAATTTTGAATGGAGGGCCACTAGGTTCCCAAATCGGTCGCTTTTGCCAAAAAAGAAGACAAGTGCAAAACTCTTCTTAGCTTCTTTAGCTAGCTAGGCCGTAAATGTTTGGCCGTTTGACCAAAAATCAGTGTGTACCTAAACGAAAACGCCAATTTTGGGGATCAAATTGATATTTTTGGGAAATTGTCGTGAGTAAGTGGGATATTGAACTTTTAAATTTTGAATGGAGGGCCACTAGGAAGAGCGAGGGAATGAATGGGTACCGAAGTATGGGACCTGTGGGATATTGTCATGAAGCCGTAAACACTAACCAATACATGCCATGACGTGACGTAATATATACCTACTTATGACATAGCTTAGCGTAATTGTAACGGTTTTCCTAGAACGTTGATTGGTCACTGATTGGGAGTAATATATGTGGTGGACGCTGTTCTGTGGGATATACACTGTGGTTTTCTGGCGTAGCATTTTTTGTTGCGTAGGTTAGAATACGAATGATGTGGAATATTGTGTGATGTGTATAATGTGATTATAGATAATTTAACGGGAAAGACAAAGGAGCTATAGGCTTTGGCGTATATGGTCTGTGTATGTGCATACTGAATCCCATGCATCTGTAGTTTCAAGTGTGAATTCAAAATGCAGGAGTAGTGTAACATAACTGCGGAATCCCATTCATATGACGAGTGCAGAGGAATTGCAATTCACAAAATTGTTATAGATTTGTGGTCGCTGCTGCGCTGTGATGACCAAATCACAAAAATGAACTTGGGTATGGGTGACATTGTTGTAGTTCGTTCATTTATAAGAGTTTCATGTGCGGGTTACTTACGCCAAATATTGAGGTGATGATGAAACTTGTCTTGAAACCTCTGCAACAGTTACAACTAGGGATGTATGAGAAATACTTGTTAACGCAACGTAGGTACTAAAAGTTGGCATCTTTTGTATTGTTTTGCAGGGATGGGACAGATGCAGATTTGAGCAATTCCGGTGTTGGAGGTACAGCCACCCCACTTTCAAGAAATAGTTGGACTCGGACTAGTCTTCGGAAATCTCCTCAAAGGTGAGTTAGAAGAACAATAGAATTGGAGTACATGCGTAGTATATTGTAAATTGGTCATGCCCGTGTATTGATATGATCTGATTTTTTTTCATTTTTAGCAACACGAACGCAGAAGCCATGGGTTATCGGAGGTGGGGATCGTTCCGAAATCCGTAAGTTTATTTTAACCAAGTTAGATATGGAAATATGGAAACGTGTTGGGTGGGACAAAAGTGCTTTTTATTAATATAAGTTTCCTTTTGCGACTATTCACAGGCCTGGAACAAAACGCACTCCACCAGTGGTAACCTCTTCGAACGCCCTCGCTAATCAACTGTATCGTAGCTCTAGCTTCCATTCCTCCGGTCGGAGCTCCGCTGGTGACGCGGAGGAAATGTATTCAGACGGTTCGTTGGAAGACGAAGTAATCGATCTCACCCATAAAGTACATCACCTCGAAGAAAAGATGAATGTCTTGGCAGAAAACCAAAATGAGTCGGATGACCGGTACACCAGAGAGAAGGAAAAGAATGCGGAGCTCTCCACAAAAGTGTTTATGCTGGAGGAACAACTCCGGGAAACAGAGCTTCGGAGTGATGAGAAGGTTCGGGAAGAGCAGAGGCGGTTTAAAGAGTTCCAGAGCAGGTGGGAGAGGGAGAAGCAGTTACAGAGTGAGAATTACGAGATAAGACTCCAGTCTATGGAAAAGGATTTGGCTCAATCGAAGGGGGAGAGTTCCAGGTTGAAGAGCCAGCTGGAGAGGGAGCGATGTGAAAAGGATCACGTCGGAGATAAGTGTCTTGAGCTGGAAAGGGAAATCGGGGGGTTGAGGGAGCAGAACAAGGTGTTACAGGAGCAGGGAAGGAAGGATAGGGAAGCAATGGCAGTGGAGTCGGCGGGTGCTCAACAGGTTAGAAAACATAACTGGATATAATTAAGCCGCAGCCAACTTAACCAAGTTTTTAATATTATTAATTTTGAAATTTTGACACAGGCTCTTTTAGACCTTAAAAGAGAGGTTGAGAACATGCGTGAATTCCAAATGCAGAACTCACCCAGCTCTCTGCGCCGACATGAGGAGAGTATAGAGGAGGATTTTGTTAGCCAAGAAATCAAGTCGAGACTGAATGAATACGAGGAGGAAGTGAAGAAACTTAAAAAGCTAAATCAACGTGAGTAGTACATATTGAGAATTTTTCACACTTGGAAAAAGACACGTCATAATATTATACCCTTGATGATAATGCGCTTACCGCAATCTATTTTGCGTGCTTAGAGCTTCAAGATGCTAATGACGAATTGAATGCTCAACTACTCAACCGTGGTTTAGAGGAAGGGCGTACTTTACTTACCACCATCAACTCAGTTCCCGCTGGGGACAGTCTTGCTGCCGAGTTTGAGGCTATGTCCCAGGATCAGGTATATTCACTATTCATTGTTGTTAATTTCGGTATTTCCTTGGTTTGTTCATTCCTAAACTGCAGCATGCTCTTTCATGTTTGAATACCTTTGTAAATACACTTTATTACATCTTGAAATTCTACTTCATTGTGTATATTTTTACGGACAAGTGAGTGCATGAAGTATGGTTACGGTTCCAGGGGCAAGCATATCTATAACTAAATGCATTTCAACTATTTTTTAAAAAAATATTTATCTCTTCTGATTTCAATATCGCTCGACTATATCTTCAACTATTGAGTTTCCACCTTACTTCTCCACTGTACATTTCCACCCTATTGGTTCTCTACAAATGAAAATTTGTCTATTATTATTGGACTCTGTATTATTTAATAACGATTCATGACTTTATGATTTTATTACACAGCCTGAGCCTTACATGTTTTATTTGATTAATTTGTGATTTTTAGAATGCCCTTGGACTCTACGTGCAGTCAGAGACGGATTTAGCAAAGGTTATACCAAATATATAAAATAGAAAAGATATCTTCTGCAGTTTTCACCTCAGAACAAATACATTCACATTTTTCTACAACGCTCAGAAAGCATACACAACAGTACAGGGCGTTTGCACTCCTCCAAGATTTTTTTTTTGCATGCATGCGTATTCATATAACACAATATCATTGACACTCTCATCACAGTTATCAACTCGCCGTATTTCTACGTATTTAAACCAATACACTATTTTTGGGTTTTTTTTCAGGTGAAAAAAGCACTGAAGGAACAAGTGGAAGTGAACGAGCAACTTCGAGCCTACATTGACGGGATCCTGCTCATCATTGTCGAAAACAATCCTCAACTTTTGGAAGTAAAAACCAACAAAAGCTGCACTAGTTCCTCATCTAGAAATAATAATGACATGTGCCAGCAGCCAATGACTAATGGAGTGACAAAGATAGCTTAAGCAGAAACTTTTTATCCCTAGTTTATAAAATTGTTATGAAACTATATAAACATTGCTGATCTGCTAGTAGACTCCTTTGTTAAAATATTTCATCAAGATGAGACTGATTTTTCAGCTGGAAAAATATATCGTTCTGTCCTTGACTCTCCGTTTGGAGTTTAAATGTATAACAAACCACTAGCGTGTGAGCATAGGTATTTGATTTTTTAAAACTACGACTTGTACAATGTGCAGTGAGTATCTTATAATAATATGTACACGTAGACCAGAGAGAGTCTGCTTTTAGCCATTTTAAGATTACATAATATACGCTATGGACTAGCGACTAATTAAAATTTCCAATGAGCCAAAATCGCGAAACAATATAACATGCAGTTCTTATATACTTGCTGGAAGTTTTGTATCTGTGGCCCCCGCATTTGGTTGGTGCGAGGCGGCTGGTGTATGATAATTTAGACACTGCGCTCCACTGACTGCTCTGTAGTCCACCAATATAACTGATGATAACAAAAATATTATCCGTCCATATCAAAGCCTTGTTGTAAGTTATATGTCCGCAACTTGTACAACGTGTACAAATAGTAATAATAAGGCTTATAAATGCTCTTTTTATGTTTTTTTGTCGGAGCAGTAATGATCAAAGTTGACTTGCCTCTAAAATTTTCACGTTGTTAGTATGATTACTCGCACGCACTGTGCATGTGTGCCTCTGCTCTGGGAGTGCCAGAATGAACGCCCAACAACCCTTTTAAGTATATATATGCGTTTAAAAAGTAGCCGTGTACATTTTTCGTAATTTTTACGCAGAAACTTTTGAGTTTTGAACGAGATATAAAATACGATGATCGCAGTAGTATAAATTAATATTTACTATATTTGGTAGCAATTGTATTTTACGTGTGTCTATATATATGGCTTTTTATGTTTAGATATGTCAATAGCTCTTATTGAGTGAAATTCGAACGAAAAAAAATTAAATAAAAGCTGACAGTGACCATTTTTATTATACAAAAATAACACATGAATGAAGCTATTTTTCCAGAAAAATAATTACATTACAACCATCATCAATCAAACAATTTTCGATAATATACATCTAAAAAATCACTTTCTGTCTTATTGAACAAATATTCTCCATTTAAATTCAGGGAAGTAGATGGTGGAGGGATGAGCATTGGCGAGCTGCTAGTCGCTGTGATATCAATGTATGGAGGTGGCGGAGGATGCATTCCCCCAGAGGACTCGTTATGTTTCATGCACCCAGGGCAAAGCATTTGGTCTCTGAGTTTCTCCACAAATTCTCGCTCTCTTATTAGCTCTACCTTTTCCGACCTTAGTTTCAGTTCCCACATTTTCAGCTTTTGCTCGGCTTCTGAAAGTTTTGCTCTTAGGACGGATCGCTCCCTGTCTAAATCACGAAGTTGCACTTGAGCTTCTGCAGTTAATTCCACCTCCTCTTTACGAATCGCTTCAGTTTTCTTTTGAATGTGTTCCGTTTCCTCGAGTTTGGTTTTCACTTGAATTTCCAAGTTTTTGAGATTATCCTGCTGCTTTTGGAAGTCTAGCTTTTGCTTCTCCAAATGAATTTTCTCTTCGGACATTTTTCTCTTTTCAACATTGATTTGAGCCATTGAGTCGGATAAAGCTTGTCTCTCCTCGCGTAACAACTTCATTTCCATTTCTGCCTGGGTTTGTTGCATACTCGTGTTGAATTGCTTGGTGAGATTGTCAGTCGGACCAGAAGCAAAGCTAAATTTCAGCTGGGAGTTCAAATCTCGGATGGACTGAGACACGGATTTTAATTCGGATTCCACAACAATGCTCGACTTTTGGAGAGACTCTTGCCTGGACTCATTTTCGATTAAGATTTTCTTCAAGTCACGGCGCATCTCTTTGATTTGCAAAGCTAGCTTTTCTCTGCGCCTAGTCTCGTCGTCAGTGGAGGATTCGAGTACCTTTACGAGAGGCTCCAAGTCAAATTTGTCTGTAGATTCTTTGACCCTTCGTTGGACTTTTAATATTTTTACCATCTCTCCGACAAGTAGTTTTTCAGAGTCTGTAAAATAAACAACAAATTATCTAACAATTGGAATTATCAGTTAGGGCCTTTGAGTTTCATTTTCATATACCGACAACGAGAATGTTGTATAGCTATAAACTAACCATCTATTCTTTTAAATAGCTTTGGACTTGAGTCATCGCTTGCGCCTACACAGTTTTTGACGCTGTCTACAGCTCCTAAAATACCATCAAGCTGTCCCTCCAGCTTAGCCAAAGCTGCCACTTGCGCTGGTTGGCCATTATCCGAAGCTCTGGCCGTGCTCAAAACCTCAGTCAAGTTCTGCTTATTTTGGACACACAAATTCTTCCAAGCCTCGTTCATCATTGAGAACCTTTTTGCTACAGATTCGTCAACTGCTTTCACCATGCCGAAAAGCTTTCCTTCCATCCCCGTAAGCTTCTCTTCGCTAGCCTTTTGACTTTGTTGAAGTAACTGCTGAACTTGGGCTGAGTTCGCAGGAGCACCTTCCTTCGACTTTTGGAGGACGTCGCGAAGAGTTACTATTCCCGTGTTCAGTTGTTGAGATAGGTTTGCCAATGCCGTGAGATCTTGCTGGGACGTTACCTTTGCCGATTGCTTCGATTCCAATTCTCGAACTTCCTCTTTCAGTCGCTCCAGTCGTTCTTCGTAGTCAACTTGCATTGCTTTCATTTCCTCTTTGAGCATCTCTTCCTTCCGTTTGTTGGACTCGCAAAGAAAGCTCATTTGCTCCTGATAGCTCTTCTCCAGCATGGTGAGCTGGTTAGCATAAAGTGTTTTCAGGGAGGCGCTCATTGTTTTAAGCTCTTCTTCATTAATCAAATGACTGGGAAGCTGGAGCGTGTTAGAAGGAGTTATCCCTACGCCACCGCCTCCTGCAGAACCCTTTACAATCTTCTTTTTAATGGGTTGTCCGCCTCCTGGTGGGGCTGGAACAGTTCCTGGATTTACGTCATGATTAATGGAAGGTTGGGCTACAAGGGAAAATCCTTGAATAGCAGCTGCACTTGGAAGCTTGTGATGTATCGTCGAAGGTTTTGGGGTTATAAGTTGCTCAAAAAACGGGGGATCCAACTGGCCAAGTAGTAAATCTGACGAGGGGAGAGGTGGTTGCTGATTTTGAATTGTGGGTTGAGGTGGAAATGGTCTTTGGGATTTCATATATTCCATAGAAGGTTTTGGAGAGGAACCACCAGGAGGGCTTGCTCCAAGTTGGTCAAACTTCGTGCTAGAGAAAGGTTTCTGTTGTGATTGTGCCTGGCCAGAAGAGATAACATGTTCTCCGAAAGGACCCAGAGGTGGGGTGGCAGATTCCCCCAAAGTCATACGGCTTCGTGAACGGTTGACCGACGCCACCGGATTTCCTGTAGGTTTTTGCGAGGGATTCATCCCGGATCTTTGTTTCACAGCACCAAGTCCTTGTCTGTCTAGTCCAAAGTCTCTAAATAGCTCGTTCTCTTCTTCAGACGAATGTCCCTCTGTTGCAGGCTGAGAACTTGGCAGGGGCGGTTTATGTTCTAAAGGCGGAGTACTTTTAGGAGATAAAGGTGTATTTTGTGTTCCTAACCAATTATTATTGCCACCGGAACCACCTCCTGCCGTACTAGATCTTCCTCCTGTTGATTTCGATGGATAGGGTAGTGATGATTTTCCAAATGCGGTCGAAGATGAGCTGGCTGTAGCGTTACTGTTTGTTTGACTCCGAGGCAACTTATTTGATGTAACGTCTTCATCCCCACTGGTAGGCTCACTTGCACCACCACCACCACCTCTGGTTTCGGCAGAGAAACTTACAAATTTCGCGCTCGTAGCAGGCTCCGGCTGTGGCAAAGACGACATTTTAATTAAACCAATTATAACGCATTAGGGGGCATAAAAAGCATCTATATAGGAGGCATTTTCAGCAACGAAGGCGACTGCGTGACATTACAACATTGGAACGTAGCACAAGCGAAATTAGCGACTATAATTTTTTAAATCCTGTGTTGACACCGATAAGTATACAAGATAATGTATAAGTCATAAAATAAGAAGAGAGTTGAGCATGTGCAAGGTGTATTCGACATCATTTACTGTACGCTGTACATCAGGTGTGATACAGAGCCGTAGTTACCAGATTTTGGAGCATTTCTCTCTAAAAAGTTTTACAGTGCTCCAGAAAATGCTCCAGAAATGCTCCAAAATGCTG
>JAANSN010002447.1:0-24058 GCA_036850665.1 Dicranocentrus wangi | reverse complement strand
GACGAAATCCATAAGACGTGGACTTTATAAAATATGCGTACCAGTACCAATTAATGCTTAGGTATATATACTACAAGTGGGGTAACAGAAAACCCATGAGTTCCCGAAGTAATAAAGCAAACCTTCAATTCAAACTGATTTCAGAAGACAAACGTTCCATTTTATTGCATCTGCACACATAAAAGTAACATGATATACAAAAAAACACACATCGCATTGAGAGAATTTCAGTTCGTTATTTTATACTATCGAAAGCAATAAACGCCTCAGAATTCAGCCTTGACCGTACGGAGGGTTGGCTCGCGTCCTCAAGTAGAAAATACCCCGTGCCCTAGAAAGTAAAATCAATGTCAAGGTAAAAGGTTTACGTTGTTTACTCTAAACCCTCACACTTTCAGACAAATCATATCATATCCAAAGATGATTGCTTATATAGCTTGTAGCTTCCTTGTACAAAACTTACGAGGTAGGTGTAGCCCAACCCATTTTTTCTTGATCCAGACATAAGCATTGCCCATTAGCGTACTTCGTCCCAACTGTTGCACTGGCATCCAACAAAGACGTTCGGAGTTTTCATAGACTCGGCGAAGAATGCATTGGCCCTTCCGTGGCTGCATGACCCTGGAAATGAAAAGTTTGTTGAATACAAAGATGATGAGTTGAGTAGGTACTTGAGTGAGTAATAATGAGAAGAAAAAGAATGAAAAGAATATATATAAGAGGAAAACAAGGGGACACATGACGTACCAAATGCATCAGCACCACATCCTGGTTGACCCTTTCCAGAATTGGGCTATACGAAGAAAAGAAAGGTAACGAGAAGATGAGGGCATTTTGCTTTTTCAATTTTTTATACGGACAAAACTTATGCTTGGGAATTTTAAGCTAAACTAAACTTACATAAAAGTCAATGTGCCCTCGAGGCTCCGTGAAGGCCAAGCCTCCATCCAACAAGGTACCCATAGCTGTATGCATGACGTCAACAAAATGTGCATCACTAGGATCTATTCTTTCAGTGTCATCCTTGTTTCCAAAAAGAGGAAGTGCAGGATCCAACGCTATTTTAGAGTAATATAAAAGCATGTATTCAAATTCTCTTCAAAAAAGCAAGTATTCCACAAATACTGAACAAATAGCTTTAAATTTTCAAAACAAATTCGATATCTACCTGAGATTCGGGCAATCTTGCCTCCAGCCACATTTCTGCCTACATGGTTTCCAACATGACTACCGAGAGAGTGTCCAATGAAATGAACTTTGTCGAGCGATGTCAATCCCCGCTGGACGAGAAAGTTGACGAGTCTAGCGGTATACTCTCCTACAGGTTTTACGTTGTTAGCAGCAGTCTCATACCATGGTGCACCGGCCAGTTTCTCCCAATTTACAAAGATGACATTAAGCGTTTCCGGGCGCGTCGATAGACCTCTATAAAGGAAATAAACATCGAATGGATATTGGCCTTTGCATTCGAATTTTTTGGGCACTATACGGGACAACATAAAAGTATTAAAACTGCTTTTTTCACTCACTCACGGTGCTGAGAGCCGAACGAGCCTTCGTGGTTCGAACTGAACCCATGCGACAGTACGATCAGTGGTTCCCCACTTGCGTAACTACCCAGGCAGTCGGAGCAATCAAGTTGAATTTTAACACCAGGTTCACGCCCACTGTAAATCATAATTTATTATTAGGGTTCATAGGCAATTCCTTCGATTTTGACATCGATATGGGTGCATTACTTCAAAAGGTAACTTACTTTCTATACAGCCAAAATTCGACATCATCATCCGCAAGCGTATCCAAAGATGCTGGAGCAGGTCCACCTTTCAAAAACGCAGGAACAACTTGTCCATTGTCATTTACAAACCAAAAGAAGTCGCTTTCCGTGTTGTTGTATAATTTTGGGATGCTTCCCGGATACGCAGCAATACCTCCAAGACAAAGTGACAGCGTAACTAAAACTTTTAGATAAGTCATTTTGGCACCCAGAGTAAGCGTCAAGTTTACATGTATATGACTCTGGAAAAATTGACAGAAATTCTAATCTCTGGGAATTGTATTTATAGGGGTAAGGGTGATATCATGCCTGTAGTTTTGAAGATATATGTAGTAATTTTATAGGGGTAAGGGTGATATCATGCCTGTAGTTTTGAAGATATATGTAGTGAGAGTGTCCATCTAATCATGAAAAATATTTGCCTGTGAAGTGCAGATATTTTGTCATTACAACTTTGCATCACCAAACGACGGATGTCCAGTGCTTTTTATTATGCTCCAACAGCCCACACCTGCTTTATTTGTTAACTTGTTGAATGCTTGTCATATGTCAGAGAGATAAATGCTAGATAACATGTTTTTAAATATTTTTAAGTTAACAGCGGTGCATTTCGCATTACTTTGTCAGTCCTTTGTCGAATGTCACAACGAAAATATACCTTGATTGATTAAAAGATTGATATATGATAATCAGGCTATTGAAATTTATTTTACATGATCACAGAAATGACGGAAAGTGGCGTAATTTGAGTTAAATTAAGCATAGGAAATCCCCAACACAAGTAAATAATATCTAAGGTAAGAGGCGGTTATTAATTCATGATTACATTATATTTATACCAAAAATGTTGAGTTGAGCTGGTAAAATGGAATTACTATTAAACACGTGTAGTTATATAATTAGAAAGATTGTGGACTAAAATTGTATTGTTTACTATAAATTATACTGATGGTAATATTTTTTATTGTGCTTTAAGTTTGCAAGCAAAGGCGAGTTTATGCATGGTTAAGATTCGAATGTACGTTAACGTTAACCTTACAACTGGATCACGTGTGCAAGTTGTCAATTTCACTCTATTGACAGTTATGTTTATTACGACCTTCAATTTGCGTTTATGAATCTTTATGAAATGCATACCGAAAATGCAAATTGCAAACTTGCGAAATTATTGGTTGAGATTGAAATGGTGTTTATTCACATTGATTCCGACTGAATTGATATAATGGGCAAACAAATGCCGCGATTTAAACGAATTTATGTGTAATGTACAAAACAATTAATTAACACATTAGTAGCCGTGCCATATTTCTAGAAAATAATGTATTAAACGTCTTATGAGCTTCCGTGACCATAGGGGGACTGAGCATTCGTTTTCAAGTAGAAAATTCCTTGTGTCCTAAAATCACAAGAAATTAAATTGATTTCACTTTGACGGCAACAAGAAATTACTTTATGTATTAAAATGTTTTCGTACGTTGCTGGTGTCTCCCAACCCATCAAAACACTCCTTTGTTCGCTACATGCACAGATTCCAGAGTTATACTCTTCCCAACTATTGCATTCGCAGGAAGGGAAAGCCCTCGGACGGGAAATCGACTCGGCTAAGTAGGCATAAGATCTGCTGTGACTGCAAGCACCTGAAGTAAAGGAAAAGTCCCTGAATTAAGATTAATCTTACCTGCATACTATTTATATTTATCAAAATTATGATAGAGTAAATAAGGACTTGACAACTAGAGGCACACTCACCAAAATCAAAACCAGGACAGCCGGGCTGGTCCTTACCAGAATTTGGCTAAAAACCATTTTATGAACGCAATTACGTCACGACCATAAGGTTTAAGTTATCTTGTGTTCAATTTAAACTTACATAGAAGTCAGCATGTCCTCTTGGTTCCTCAAACGCAAGCCCTCCATCAGCTAGAGTTCCCATGCTTGTATGAAATACATTCACGAACCTAGCATCTGTGGGGTCGATTCTTTCTTCGTCAGGCTTAACTCCAAATAATGGGAGTGCTACAAAACAGGATGGAAACAGAGTTTTAATTCATTTGGTTCCAAGCAGCAAAATCAGGAAAAGAATGCAGAGCATAATATGTAAGGATTCTCGTACCTGGATCCATTGCTACAGAATTACAAACCAAAAGTACAGTTTCAGTAAAATATCAATAAAAATTTTAATCAATGGCAAATCCGGTACATATGATGTTCTTCAAATTACCGAAAATGGTAGCCATTTTTCCTCCGGAAAGATTCAATGCTACGTGATTAGCAACATGCGATCCCAAAGAGTGGCCAACAAAATAAGTTTGGTCAAGGGTAGCAACTCCTTCCGCTACGAGGAAGTTAAGGAGTCTGGCAGTATACTCTCCTACTGGCTTTACGTTGTTAGCTGCCGTCTCATACCATGGTGCCGCTGCCAGTTTCGACCAGTTTATGAAAACTAAATTTACAGCTTCTGCTCTCTGTTGGAATGCTGTAAATATTTAATATTACTAATTAATAAACGAATTGCCTTTGTGAAAAACTAAGTACATATGTTCCAAATATTGTATACTATACCTTCACGAAGTTGATTTCCGAAACCTCCGACATGATCTGAAGAGAACCTGAAGTTTATTTAAATTGAAAAAATCAAATTGTGTAACTTAGATTAGCACATAAATAAAGGTTAATTAACTAACTAACCCATGTGCCAGAAGAACCAGTGGAGCTCCTTGAACGAAAGAAGCGGTGCATCCCGTACAACCCGGTGTTATATTCCGACCAGCAGTCTCTCCACTGTTCACGTAATATATATACAGTCAAGTTAAGAATGCTTTTACGTCGATAGATTTCTATAAATTGAGACTTCTTACGCCAAATAATGCCAAAACTCCACATCGTCCTCCACGGCCTTGATATCGGCAATAGCTGGTCCTCCTTTCAGCAAGGCTGGGACAACGACACCATTATCATTTGGAAACCAAAAGAATTCTTTGTCGTTTACAGGACCTGAAAGTGCAACGCCAAGCCAAACGGCAAGGAAGCACCCGGAAGCAAGGAGGGATCTCATTGTCACGTAAAATTGATGGAAAGCTTTGCTTTGCCAAAGGCAATTGGGACAAGAGGCACAAACTGGAACTTCGTTTTATACGACATGCACTTGAAAATCATGTTTTATCTTTGTCTCCCGTCAATCAATTTTGCAATACTAATACTACTCCCGTCAAAGCTAATTACATGTACGCACGTAATTGCACAGGTGACACGGAAAATCAATTTAGGTTTCTCAAAATGTTTTTCATTTTAACGGAAATTCACGAAGTTTTTATCAACACGTCAGCACGGTTTGTGCAGGGCAGAAGTCAATAAACTTGTCGCCTATAGCCGTATACGTTGCTTCATCCTTGTTAAGTTAAATTGTTCTGTAATATTGATATGATTAATAATGGTCAGCAAATATGTTGTAATCATGCGATAATCACATAATTTTCCTAACAAATGTCAAATCTATAATTAGTGATTTTCCCGACACTTGATTATGTAAAATAATAATGTGCTCATCATTATCATTAAATGATCTTGATCAACTAACATTCAAGTACTTCAATTTAAGTACATTCAATGTTCGATTTCCAAGATATGCTCTTCCCTTTTTATACGTTTAATAGTCAGTGTTATCTACCCGTTCGCGTTCGTTCGTGCACTAAAAATGAACAAGCACAAGAATACGACAAACATATCTTTGCGAATCTTAATCACAGTCTGTAAATTTATTAAATAAAAAGAGAAACCATCTATGCATGTCACTAATAGCACTTACATCAATAAATACTCCACATATTTTATTGCTTAAAGTATTTAAACAAGATTAACAAAAGTGTCATTTAATGGCCAACAGCACCATTTAATTTGCTGTTCATAATTCATGGAACAGTGGAATGAGATCGGTAACATCATAAATTGAAGTGCAATAGTACTTTCATCTTGCTTGATCAACCCATTAATAGAAGGTACCTCTGATTAAGTTTGAAATTCAGGCTATACAAACGACTGTTATGCAAAGTCGCGGCTGCTGTAATGCCAAACTATTGTATTGTGTATAAGTACCGATTTTTCTTTTCTTTCCACCGGGAGTTTAGCTTTTGGTACAATACTTGCTTTTTACTAATTCAGTAGGCCCTGATTTAAGTTAAGTTACTACTGCTATTAGAGCATTACGTCTGCCTTGAAACTATAAGTCTACGAAACAATAACCTATTTGAACATGGTCATACCTAATCAACCTACTTCTTCATTAGAATGTTCTTACAGTTAGACCATTTCCAATCTGCATAAAGCATACTAATGGAGCATTTTAATGGGGCTTACTTACACTGGAAGCAACTAGAGAAATTATATGGGTTGTTCAGAAGTGATAGCACCGAACCTACAACAAAATTAGCTACAAGGTTGTACTTATAATGTGACACGCTCAGAGACTTACTCCATTCGCTAAATACTAACTGTTGACTCAGATCAATTCACAACCACCTTTATACACTAGCTATAGTTTACGCAGTTGTTGCTCTGTCCTTAAGAGCTTTGTCTCTCAGAAAGCTACCAGATTAGCTCCACCCCTGACTCTTAACTTGAGTACTACAACTACGATCTCCTATATTTTAGACTCTCATTCACTTTGTGTTTAGAATAATAACTATTATACAACTAAATCTATTTAATTTTAACTGGTCCTAACATAAGTTGCTAGATTTATACTAAAAGAAAGGAACGTAACGGGCTGCTATCAACACCAATACATTAACCGTCAATCATTCTATCACATATCAGTAGTAATTACATTGCTTAAATTTAAAATACCTAGTTATTATTAGTTTTGTAATAACAATGAATATCAAATCCTAACTTCAGTACATAATGATTAGTTAGGCAAGTTAATTAAGTCTTAGCATTGTAGTAATTGTACCTTAGAGATTGTGGGCAGCTAGCCTAGCTGTATGTCGCTTTATTTACACGAAGGACCCCATATTTGCCATTGCGATATTTATGGGCTTCGAAGTCAAAGTTGATTACGCTCTACCTTGTATTCATCTTCATTCCCTTTGGTGCCTCCTAACGCATTACGTTCCTGAAGTTGGCGAAGCAGCTCTGAAGTACACAATGAAACCGCCTGGGATAGCTCTTCGGCACCCCAAGGTTTCCCCAGCGGTGGAACATGGATAAACGCTGTTCTATCTTTGTCAATGCTGAGGCTTTGATAGTATGTAAAGTCACACAAATATCTAGATACAATCAAATATATGTTCATGAATATATACAATACATTATCCTGATAATACATTTAAAGCTCTTAAACAAAGTATTTACAATAATTTACCTTCCCGGGTCATACGAAATTTCTGCTCTGATCCCACAATTGCGTGAATTTAGAGTCCCAACAACGTCCCGCATGTTTAGACCTGACACTATGATGTCACAGCCATCCACCACGCACACGTTCCCATTAGGAATGCAGTCCATAATATCCGGAGAACTGTATCCACAATTGTGTGCATTTTGTTCAACAGTTATTGCTTTCGCAATTCCAGATACACCAACATGGATCACCAACTGTAAAGACATCGTGATGAGACGAGGTCATCTTTCATCTAACAACCTACTAGCAACAATTGGATTCTCTCAAAACAAATCATTCATACATCAGGTTGGTGTTTAGCCCACAACTTTGGTACTACATCCGCAACTAGCTGGTATACGACTGGCAAATAGCATGACACGATCTTGATTGGGGTCGCTGGATCGATATTCGGAGGCAAAGTGATTCCACGCTCTGGAATTCGGCTTACCGCTTCCCAACTTGCATTCACAACATGGTCACGAAATGGTCCAAACCCAGTGTATAGTACTGTAATGCCAGTTTCGTTTTCTTGAGATTCGTTACCATTAAAACGATTTTCAATGCACCGTACTAGTTCACCTGCCACGTATTTTAAAAAACACATTCATCATCGTTCGCACCCGAAAGAAATCATTACCAAAAATATGTATTATTAGGCGATCCTAAGAGTTTGATTTTTCGAAATGCTTACCGTCTACTTTCATAATGTCAAATTTTGATATTGGAAGTATTTAAGCCACTAATTGTTGATTTAGTCCAGTAGAGCAACACGCACCAGTGGTCGCTTTCAGTCAGATCTCCAGCAACACGACCCGTTCCCTATTTTGCAATCAATCATGTAGCGTTTACTTGAATGAGTTCATCAATCATATCAATTACATATTACCATCAGTAAATAAATCCTGACGGCCATTCAAATTTTAATTCGATCCCCCTCCACCACAAGAATACTAACCTGTTATCTCCTTCATTCAGTTCCACAAGGGAAAGACGTACAAAACTTATATAATAATCCCTAATCCTTATATACTCCTTGCTCAACTGGACCTTCTCCTTGTCAAAATTCACCACACACGTCGTCGTCAAGAAGAAAGTATGCCGTCGGGCCAGTGGAAGTTTGAAGTTTATGAAGCGATGCGATCAATTCATAGCGAAAAAATATTGCTTCTCATACAGTTCCTGACTGTCCTCTTTTGTCCCACACCTACCTGTGACCTGCTAATTAAATTAAACCAAAAAAAATTACGTCACACATACAAAATACATGTTGGCTGTCGAGGGAAGAGGAATAAACTCAAGGAAAGCATTATTATATACGCAGGACCTGCCTGCACTTAAGTCTCTTTACGTTACATTACATTACATACCTAACTATGTGCATTAGTGCATTTTTATTATTCCGTTTTCAATCCCGTTCAAGCAGCTCCAGTCCGCAAATCACCACCATCACCATCCAACGCCAAACTTGCAAAACATATAATATATACTCTATAAATCAAGATGCGTTCTATTCATCCAAGTTTCTTGCTTTTAGCCAAAAGGCAGTTAGTTCCCCTCCTTTTTATTGCAGTGCAGTGCAGTATCCCGTTAATTTAGGGCAGTCAAAGGAGAAAAAAGAAAGTTCTTATTTTCGTTCTTATTACAATTATTATTTTTCTTCTCCTTCCTACAAAATATGACTGACTGCTGACGGGGGGGGGCTCTCTCGTAACAAAACTCACAGAGCGACGAACGATGATGGATGATATTACCTATTATAATGGTATTTATTCTCTGTTGCTGCTGTTGCTGGTACTCATCAGCTCAGCTCCTGCCTGAAGAAGAAGAAAATAGGAAAAACACACACTATTTTTTACATCTTATATGGGTTATATGATTTGACCACACACAACAACATAAAAAAAAAGTAGTGGGATTAGGAAGTACAACAACCAACATCAACACACAGGCTCAGATCAGACTCACACAGTTCAACAAAACATCATATCATCATAACACAGACAAAACCCTAAGAAAATCCAAAAATCCAACCCAGCAGCTACGCATACTACTACTACCACTACCACTACTACTGTATAATATTTTGTGCATTTTATATTATGCTCTATATAGTCACAGTCACCAACAACAGATTTTAGTGGATACACACACTCATCACATCTGCAAAACAGCCCAGACATCTGACACGTTATATATATATGTGTCTGATGTGTCTGTGTGCTCAAAAGTGTGCGCTAGCTATATAGCTGTGTGATGTAAAGGGAGAGTAACCTTTTGCCTAGATCATCTGTTCTCGCTCCCATACAATGACCAGAATGAAAACAAATGCATTTGCGCATGTTTCCTTTCCTTCTCTCGTAGGTATACACACACAGCAGAAATATATGGGGATACAGATACAGAGAATAAGTAATGTCTGTAAAAGTTTACTCGTTTAATGTGTCTGGCTGGCTCTAAGCTACACGTACGTACTAATATAAGGAAAAAAAGTGTGAATTGGTAGAGATGAGGGTAATGCAATGGTAATATGTTGAAATTGTGTACCTGAATGTTGTGCTGAAAATTGCCTGCGCTGTGCACATATATATATTTTTATATTTGGTTTGTTTGTACGTACAATAATGTACCTTACAAGTTGGTACATAAAGCAGGCATAGGCACACACACACAGCGAATGTGAAGTAAAATGTACTTTTAGCAAGAAAGCGTCATGTCGAAATGAGTATTATCATTTTTATCATTCCGCGACATTCTATAGGTATTCGTGTATTTCGTTCGTATGCGTATACCATGTTTGCAACTGTTCTACAAAGTAAATAATTTGTGGCGTAAACTTGGTGTTTTTTAAAAAAAAGAGTTTCTTCGGGGAACCTCTTTTATTTGACAACTTCTCAGAGATCGGATAAGATCAAAGATCTTAGAGGTTCTTCGGAAAGGTTTCTTAAATTGTGTGTAATGAGTACAGATTGAGGCTGAAGATTGCGAGTGGAGTTTGGGATGCATGGGACCTAAAAACTAAAAACAGAGTATGCCGTTCTATATTATGTGAGTGAATATGTAAAATGGCATTCCGTTTTCCCAACAGTGTGTTAACACCATGGAGTAAAAAATGGTCCTGTTATGCACACACACACACATCACAAGCATCTTGGTCAAAATTCATTTCTGCATTTAATTGTACTCATTGTCAGAGAGGAAAATGGAAAAAAATGTATTGTATTCTAATGTACATATACCCGAAATACACTTATGCTGGGGATTATTTTGTTATGTTAGTATAAGGACGAAAATAGAGTTACGCTGATTTGCAGTTTCGGAATTTGTCTAACAATAGCAAACATGTGTACCTGGCTAGAGTATTTGTCTACGTCTACGCTACGCCCTATTAAGCAAACTGAAACAAAAATACCATAATATACCATAACGGAGCAGTAAACTGATCATAATAATAATATGCATTTATAGGATGCAATGAAGGTTGTGCTTTTGCGTTCATCTGTGCTGTGCTGTGAG
Organism: Dicranocentrus wangi; assembly: GCA_036850665.1. Lineage (NCBI taxonomy): Eukaryota > Metazoa > Arthropoda > Collembola > Entomobryomorpha > Entomobryidae > Dicranocentrus > Dicranocentrus wangi. The sequence goes on along the minus strand of JAANSN010002447.1, from coordinate 13,388 downwards.
GTAGGTAGCATGGAAGTGCATGTAACATAAGCGACTATGCTGCTACACTGCATTCTGTGTTTGCACAAAAGCTCACAACCAGAGAGCAACAAAGGAAAGAACGAGGATGCATTATGCATCTGTAGGAGAGACGGACTCTTGGCTTCCATAATAAATGCGATGCGAAAATCTGTATCCTGAATTTTATTACTCCCAATTGATGTTGAGCAGAAATCAGCTTCCAGAAAAGCACTATGGCTCAATTTTGTGCATTTGACACTCATTGCTGACATAATGCATGATGGGCATGATGCATGTAATTACAATTACCGAGTATGCTAGGTATTTAGAAATTATTTTACCTAAAATTACTTTAGATATAACTGGTGGATAAAACCGGTGGATGGATACTTGTCTTTTTATTGCAATAAGGTGTTGTGCGTAGCTGCATTTGGCAAATTGAAATGTGTGGATGTGGATTGCTTCCGAGTCGTGTTGTGTTCTGTGCTATCATCTGCACAGCTAACCAGGGAAACACCAGTCACCAAACCTCCTTGATGGCTTAGAAAAATCAGTCGATCAACTTTGCCTGTCATCGTATGGCTGGCGTTCGGTGGTATTTCAATTGAAATGGGAGCTCACTCACTTCCTGTCCTGGAGCTGTTGTTACACTCGCGACAGTAGGGATTTCAGAATTGGTACGATACGATACGATTCATAGGAATGATACTGTGTAGTTTCTAGAAGTATTTTTGGCTTTTTGCATGCAACTTACAATTAGGTATAGTAGGTAAATGCTTTTTTATACTGAATAGTAGTATTGAAGGATATTGATTTTGAAGCGCACATGTGCATAATTAATTTCGACAACAAAATGCTCACTTTCTTAAAGTCAACCATACCATTTGTCACCGGTAATAGAAACCAACGTGTATGGACTTCACTCACGTTTGATAGCTAATGACTTTCAGTAAAGCATGAATTTCTCAGTGATGTGAGCTATTATTTTTGTCCTACAGTTTTCTTTCTCTGGCAATAACACTGGGAATTGGTTCATTCTCTCGCAAAATCATTAAATTATTCCACTATTTCGTCAATAACACAATATACTTGTGCGATGCATTTACAATTTCTTGTCTTAAGTTGAAGGCAAAATAATAATGAATGATAGCATAATAAAAGTTCGTCTCAGGATTTTTCCGCAGCTAATTTTGGAACGGCATTACGCACGATTGTACGTAGCTGGACAGTATAAGTACAGGTTTATAAATTTTTCTAAATCTGATTCATTTAATTGAGTTATGCTCAATTATATATATTATGTAGTACGAAGTAAGATACAGTTATTGAATCGTCTTTCTGTGTATTACCATTGATGCATATGAATTATATAATTAGAAGTAGAGGTTGGATGTACGGGTAATAGCGTTGGCCATTACAGCTTTCATCCATAAGCCAATGCATATTTCGGCCGAATTCTAGTTATGTAGTTCACTGTATATATTTGTCGTACCGCAATTCCCATAAATCACAGCCTCCTCCGTTGTACAATCAGCACGAGCGATTGCGATTGTTACATAGTTTATGTAATAAAAACCTGGCAGCAGGTGCTTATATAGAAATACATATAATAACGTTATCTAAAAGTGAGATGAAATGGTGTGCCTGACAGTAACTAACTGAATAACGTTCTAACAGAACTTCATCCAGACGTAGCAAGAGTTACTTATGGTGCTAAGCACATCGTCATGTCCACGGGGTTTCGTGTTTTGTTCCGTGTGGTACTTTTCACTATATATCTTCGCAATTGTGGAAGATTTCATTATACCAATTTATGCAGCTTTTAACAACATCACCCAACGTTATTATCTGGATGGGCCACCCATCACTACAACGTTCGGTAAAAGTGAGAAGAATAAACTTGGTAATGCAATGATCCCTTGTTTCCACTGTACCGAGAAAGTCCTCATAACTAGTAATGTATATTGGTGGAAGTGAAATATTTGGTATGTGGTTGCTGGTCTGTAAGAAAAGATATTGGCAATTATGAATGAATAACGAGTCGACACGCAACTATTGAGAAATTTTCTTTCCCTAATTTAACCCCCAGGGATGAATTTTCACAATTGTAATAATCTAATTCCCTCTTTTTATGTTATCACCCTTACAGACAGAATCCTGATTTTCATTCATAACCCAAGACCCACGATAGACTTTTTCCTTCTAAAAGAGTCGCTCCTGCATCTGGTTGTTCAAAAGAATCATAAAAAGTCTATAAAATAGGAGTGTGTTTCTTCTGACCAGACCTGACCGACCTACGGGAAACAAGAAGGGTATATATGGTGTGGTGTTTGGATTAAACTTAGTATATTACAGGATTTGTGCTCTCTTGCACACTATAACAGCTTTATTATAACAACCAAGTCATCCAGTTAGAATAACAATCTGAAGAATTCATACACCACCTCTGTGGAATAATCAAATTATGTTGAACCACATCATTTGCGAGATTGTATCTAACACGAAGACTATTACTTCGTGTCTCGTTGATTATGGACCCCCTGTCGAGGTTTTATTTTGGGATGTGCTGCTACTGCTACGCCTTTTGGTGTCCTTTTGTACAGTAAAAGTGAAACTCTGGCTGCATGCTTCGCTAACAACCCATTGGGGTAACGTAAGACCTCCCCGATCTTCTGTTTGTTGTACACATCCGTCTGGTTGCTTTACTTATTCCGCTGAACTTTTATGTTTATTGTTCCAAGCCTTAAGGAAAAGTGTATGTTTACGGTGGTGCATGGTGTACTCTTTTACTTAAAGTCATCTCGTATACATCCATGCATTTTATTTTAATACAAGGGAAAGTTGGCTAAAGTCAAGAAATGGGAAGCGCTTTCTTCGTCTGTGTATAGTAATGCAAAATTCAATGGGAGCAAGATGCGAGAGAAAAAGAGGATGAACAAAGTTTACAAATTTTTCGAGGAAATGAGGCAGAAATTTCTATTTGCAGGATACGAAGCAGGGCATATAAAAATTGAAACTACAATTCCGTACTTTCAGATGTAAAGTTTGATAAAGTTGAACACTTCAAGCATGCATGTATATTTCTAAATCACTTTCTGCCTACAAGATTTTAGTCAATCCAAGTTACTGTGCACACTGCACTGGCAGGTTGGGTAGTTCCTATTCCGGTATAAGTAATGCCCAATATTACGGATTCCAGTCTGTTCGAACATCAAGTTAACTCTATTAATCAAATGGTGCTTCAGGAGTGAAAACTTTACTGTTATAAGCAGATATTTTACAAACTTTCGTATATACAAATCTGAATACGGATTGAGGAATGAAGTTAAAGCTATGGGCAGAAAATTTTTAGCTGTAATTTACAATTATAATCAAAGTATATGTACATAAAAAGTGTGTGTGCCATCAATCAGCGTAAGTATAAGTTTGTCTGCCTTCGCTCTTTAATTTTCAGGTGTTTTAAACATTAGAATCAAAAGTCAATTTGGATTAGTTAAGTCTACATAATGTGAATCCACGTAATTCTTTTATCCAGCGTAGTGTAGTGTTCTTCTCGCAACATGTATTGTATCGTGGCCAGTATTTTTAATCTGATTGTGTCTCATGGATCGCGTTCTAGGTCTGATGTATTTTTAACGGGATTGTCTGACAAAGGAGAACTTGTATTTTCTCTATATACATACCTAGGTATAAGTTTATGTTGCAATAAAAACGTACTCGTGGTAGCAAAGAGTAGAGACCCGTATAATGCCATTGATCAAGGCAAATCGGCGGAACAAATCGTCTTCCGTGTATGTCAAATCCTCCACTTTTGGACCAACAACCAACGACTACCACCCTAATACAAAGCACTAACTTCAACAAGGTGCATTCCACTTACATGCTCTTTACACAAAAAGACAACAAAACGTATAGGCAATCATTTCGTCATTGTTTGTACAAATGAATATATATTTTCCATCCACCTTAGTGGTAGAGATACACACCTAGCACGCGACAATCATTTGAAGGGTTACGTAGAAAATAATAAATTTAAATCACCAATAATACACATGAAATCTCCAATGAATATAAATAAAATGCACGGTAAAATTTTGTTTGTTCTGGCTTATGTTGAACCTCTATTATTTTTCGATGGACCATTACCTTCACATGCCATTTTCAGGAGAATCCACTTTCACTGTCGTTTTACTTGGAATTGAACTCGAATTTTTACTTTACCATGTTGCCCTTTGTCTCACCAGTTTGCTTTCATGTGTATGGTGGATGATCTCTATTTGTTGGCAATTGTGTTTTTTTTAGATTATTACTCTTTTTCAAATAGTTTGCCGTTATTTGTTTTGTAAAGTTCATTCAGAGAGTGAAGTGATTCCCATTTCGGATTTTGATGTTATTATTATGATCATTACATGTTGATATGTACATTTGTATGGAAAAGTGAGTACCGATATATTGTACGAATGTTGGCGTATGTGCATAAATAAATTCGTGTCGGTACACAAGTATGTATTCTACGTTTTATTTTATTTTATGTGTGCAAGACCTATGGACCATATCATCAAGTACATTTATGATTATAGGGTTTAGCAGGAGGACGGGACCCTTGGGACCGCAGAGATATCCGTATCCGGATGACGCAAAAAGAACACGCGTCCAACACACTTCCCTTCTTCCACCCCTTTCATTGTAAACAGCTTGAGGCTCGTGCTTTTTTCCTTTTATATACACACATAATGTAAAGTAGGTATATGATTTGCTCCCTTTTGGTTTCGGCGTTACGCTCATTTATCTATGTAATCTGTGTTGGAGAACTAGAGAATCGGTGTATAACACAAGGAAATATTGCTGGTATCCTGGATGGAGTAGAGGTGAGTTGGACAAGTAGGATTATCAACGATATAATTCTACGAAAATCGGAAATTGTATGTACACTCCTCTGAAAATTATATTACATAAAAGTCGCACTTCCACCGATTTTTTATGTTTATATTTCAGTCATTGTATGTGTACAATTCATTTAATCTAATGTCCCGATTCCGGTATGTCTCTTTTTATATTTTGTTGGGATGGGGGAACAAGAGAGGGCTTGTATTTATTTATTGTTGCTCAGCTCGATTGAATTTGACGTTCCCGTGTGCCATACAACAATACAATACATAGCATGGGAGAGTTTAGCGAGAAGCAACGTGTACGTGAGTGAGTAGAAGCAGACGGTGACTGAATGGGGGTTGCATGAGGAGTGTGTCGTCGTAGCGTAACTGGGGCTATGTGAATTATCAATGAGGCTCCTAATAGTTCCCTAATAATCTGTCGTTAATGACAGTTTAGTAATGACAGAATTAGGTAGTTACTGTCTGCAACAGAGCTAGACAGAGTACCTTCATTCTAATTTATAATGACCATTTTTGACAACCTTATTGTCACGGATTTTGTGTACCTGCATTTCATAGAGCATATGTGTGCACCTGTATTGACACCAGGATTATTGTACAATGAGCAACATATTTCAATCAAGAAAAAGGTTGGGCTTACAAATTATTACATAAAAAATGAAAAATGTGTATCCAATAATATGTGACAATATGTCAGGTAAATTAAAAAGATGACGAAAGCAATTCTATTGTGCAGTTTGACGTGATCTGATCAACCAATTTAAAGCACTACAGCCACAAGGGTTTCATATGGTTGCCTAACTAAAAGTACCGACTGTATGAGCACGGGTATTGACATTAAAGAAGCAAACTAATCTGCTACTCTCTGAAAATCAAATAGAACCAAATCAAGACTTTATTGTGAGCACCACTTCAAATAACCCAGTGGAGGGTTATACTTTCTAAGCCTACAATTAAATGGTACCATTTTACTTGAAAGTTCCGTGCGTTACCTCAACACTAAATCACACTATCAATTCCAAACCGTATATTATTTCCTTTGCTAGTTATGCAATGACGATGATGCGCTTAGTTCTGCAGTGATTATTGTAGATATATATAAGATCTGACTGATGTAGGGAGCAAGCATTCAATATATTATTGAGAAAGAAATCTACTATAATAGTAGGCGTCTCGCTCTGATTATTGGTAAACTTGTTACTTTTGTGTTGGTTGTGAAAGAGGCTTTACTAAAAAGCAATTGAATGTGTCACAAATAAACTTGCTCGTTTATTGAATGCGACCACAAAAGCACATATGTAACTATGTATGAATGAATTCTCCTCTCGTACTTTCTCCTTTCATGTGTAACCTATAATACGAAGACACATATGTTTTATATGCTTGTATATCTTTTTGCCATAATAAGTAATACAACTCTATCAGATTACAAGTATTGGGGATAAGATCATAAGGAGATTTGCGTCTTCCTTCATCACATCATTTATTTTTTAACTCTCCTTCAATACATAAACTTTCTGTACACAAACTACCATCACATCTATTTTCTATAACATAATTTAATAGGATATTTGTAGTACATACATTTGTAGGGGGTTATTATTCACCTGTTTGTCTACTAATGTACATAAAGCTATATGCATATAATTATTTTTATATAGATGTGGGATGTGTTCCTTATATTACACCCAACCAAACTGAGAACGAATGCGAGAGGGACTAAATATATTTACGATGTCAGCAATCTAATTGTATTATTCCTTCTGCAAGTCTGTCCAACTTTCTCCAGTTACAAACACGTGAGCGGATGTGAAACCAATAGAATACATACATGTTATACCACAATTGTATATAACAACCAACAACTGAGAATTCGAATGCAATCCAGTCCAGCGAAACGAAGAGTAAGCAGCCTTGAGATCTATTTCCACTTGTAATGGTTCGTCTACTCCTAGATACATTAGTGATGAACAGAATGTAGCGGGAAGTTACATTGCATTGCATCACGAAAATAATGTACTTGCTTACTTGATCCTATTTTTCGTGCCCGTGAGTTTCCTATTACCAGACCAAAATTACAGACACATTCAACCAGAACAAGAAGAGGATTTATTCCTTACAAAACCGACATCCAATTCTGTATTTACTATAACGATAGGGGTAGCTAAAGGGCACACACCAATGTATATTCTGTATTCCAAGTAAGCAACATCAGCAAAATTTAACGGGGTGGCGTGCACGAGAAAAATACTTTATCTAGCTCCGTCGTGTCATCAACATAATAACATTTTTCGATTGGGTTTACTACTTTACTCGTATTTTCACTAGAAACTGACTAGAAAGTATAACGATGGTTCGGTATTTGTGGTAATATTGAAAGAGGACATAACACTCCTCTGGCTGGAGCATAATACATCAGGTTTATTTACCAACCAGAAGAATCTACACAGAGACAGAGTACATAAATTATATATTAGATATAACGTGTAATGTGTTTGCTCGCCTAGTTATTAATTGAATCTGTATTGACGTAGTCCACATTTATCCACATGTCTATTACTAGTAGCGTGGCATGGACTAATACGTTGGTAAAGGTTGACATACGACTATTTGTTTGTCTTTGTTTCAAAAAAATACTAATTCAGCTACACCTACCATGGAACACATTATTATTATAGTACAGATTACAGTGCACAACCATTTCGTTCAACGGAGCTCTTGTTGCTGTATATCGAACTTTGTATTACATATCTTCATACAACCGTTGTTGTACATCTTGCTCGCTCCTCCTTGTTACATGCTTAAATCAATTGATGCATGCTTTCAATTTGCTATCTTACACTTTGCTACAGTTTTATGTTCATTTCCAAGAGTAGATAATTAAATTATGTTTAGAAAGTCAAGTCTAATATATTACTTTACGCGAAGACGAAGAGATTTACGGGGTGGGATCCGGAAACTTCTAAATGAATGAGTTTCATCAAAACTAATCTCCTCATTTCATTTACCACAATGAAGACGTGAAGATTCGTCGTCTTTCGTTGATAATACAATGATGATGATTATATTGAGAGGATGAATTTTGAAGGGATAGGGATGGATTTTGAAGTAGTAGCATAGGTATTATCGTATTATACAGTTTTAAGTTTTACATAGGGTTATGCGCTCTGCAGGATATCGTGTCTGTCTTCAAGTGATGTTCCGAAAGACATACTTCGGTGAAGTACCTGTATAAATAAAATAAACCATACTTGAAATCTCATTTTTCATAAGTTTTTAAATATTAGCAAACCTAAGCATACCCATTGGTTAACGATACTTTTTTTTATAATATACACGTGAATGGTTTGGGGATAAATACACAATCCTTTAATTCATTCATTTACAATCTTTATCATCTATTCTTTGGATCCTGCTGGCAGGGAATGTTGGTAGAATGTATGTATATATGTCCTGGGCAGTTTGTAAATTGTTATCCTTACATACACACTATAAGCACCCTTTGCCTCGTACCTCAAAGCGAATAATACCAGTTGAATTTGAATGGTATTTGCCCAAATACCAAAGGCATTAGGAAAAAGGAGAGGGATAGTTGTTCAAAGACAAAGGGAGAAAGCACCGTTGGCCATATAAAAAAGGGATTTTCAATGATTAATATGCTCTCTTGCTTGCCTGAGATTTCTTTTGTCTGCTTTCTGGTGTGTAGCCATCGGCTAATTCTGAGTATTACGTAGTATGTATTTTACAGTATCCCCAAGTCCCAACATGTTGGAGGTGGTTATGCAAACAAAATTTATTCCATTGTACAGTTAATCATTCAAAGTAGCTTTAATAGAAACTGTCTCATTGTTACTAAAACCAGGTAAATACTCTGTTTATCCCGTTGAAAATAAAAAGTAAGAGGACAACCTTGCCGTCCTCATGGTATGAAGAATACAATGAATTTATCATTTGAGCCTGTTGGCACGTAAAATATATATGACTATATAATATAATATAAAATAATGAAATATGACAATCATTCAATTACTCAAATGGGTTTGTATAAGTACCACTAGTACCGGGTTGACAGGAAAAGCCAAGTGATAGACAGACACTAATTTACATTACACAAATGTGGTATATTCTTATGTGATGTGTAACTCCGTATCTGGATGTAACCTTAAAAATAGAATGGTTAGTATGATTGGAGGAATGTAAAAGTGCACATGAAAATACAAGGCAAACCTTTACAGCCAGTCAGGGCAAATGCTTGGTCAGCCTCCAAACGTGTGTTACTCAATTTGTTAGCATATTTCTCAGAATTTTACTGACTCCTCAACTGAAGTATTTTTATTTTTGACCCGCTTAACCAAAGCCAGTCGATTAATTTTGTACAACGTACATTCTAATCGTGTTTTAAACCCTGAACTTTCAAATGTATTAAAGAAAGTAATAAATACCGGAATCACAATGAACAGAAATAAGAAACTCTGAGGTAAAATCAGCTACAATATTCGTGTTGTCCAAAGTCCAGTCAGACATTTTTCGGCAAGTTAACATTTACGACAAGTGAATACCTACTGCATTATCCAAAGGTTTCTAGCCATATTTTTAACGGTTAGACTACGAGTATTATTAAATAGGTTTCGAATTTGTTGTTCTATTTTCGTCTCGGCTGCTTCTGCTCTCATTTTTAACCCAAGCATGAGCAAGTAAACAGCCCTCCTTCTTCCATATCGAAAATGGCGTTTGTAAACAAAAGGAGTTAAATATTAAAAGTCATTTCATTACTACTAGCCCTTTATTCCTGTTCATGGAAAAGTCCTGTAATGAAACAACTCGACTCGCTCTCTCGTTGGATATTGAAAGTGGAGGACCGTTGTTGTGCTTCTAAATTATACGTACAAAGTATTTCTCCCAGTGAAGTCAATTCACCTCAATTGATTACATTGGGCTTAACCCCTTTGGGCTCTTATGCATATCTAACGTCACCCCACTTCCCATTACATGTCTATGCTTTCTCTTTCTCTCTCCGCTGTTTACCATTCAAAAGTTGACAACTTGGGTTCAAGTTGCTGCTTTCTTGGGGATTCTTAAGAGAAAATGAGAGAATTGAATGATTCCACAAAATAAACAAAAGGGTGTAGGGTCTTCAAATAAAAAAAAGATTTCCAAGGAAGAACTTTAACTTGTATAAAATGCTTGAATGTTTTACCGCTGAAGAGCAACACTGGAGTGTTGTTACATGCATAACAAACCAAAACTGAAGATGTTCGCGGTGGTGGCAACGATGATGATGATGATGATGATTACATTCAACTTTTCCCTTCCTTTCTTTGCCTCAATTTAGTTTTAGTATTCTCGAAAAGACTCATTCGAGTCTATTAAGTGAAACATTAAGACGCTCCTAATGCTCACATTCGCTACTTAACTCTAAATTGTATGGCCCATTCAACCGAACCCAAGAACAGGAAAGGCAAACACGAACACTTCTTGAGATGTTGCGCGATTGTAGTTTTTTCAATTGGAAAGGGAAAGCTTCACTCCGGGAGGGAAGTAGAAAAAACGGTAAAAAATGAAGTTGATTCGCATCTTCATCACTTCCCAATTTAAACAACAACATTCCGTTACGTATATATAAAAATTCATGAACCAATCGAATTCCCGTTTATTTCATAAATATTTCATTCGGTCTACACTGAGCATATTATATTGTGTAATATCCATTACCGCAAATTTCATTTTTAATGATGCATTCAAATATGTTCACAAAGGAATGGGTTAAGAAGAAGTAATCTAATACGTAGTGACGTCGCACTCTGAGCTCAAATATGAACTCGTGATGTGTGTAATATATGTCAGGGCGCACTTCTGGTTGATCGTCCATGTCAAGCTCGTCAAGCAAAAAAATGCAGATTTTTAACTATTCCAATTTCAGAATTCTGATTAAATCAGAAGGTGTTACTGTTTTAAGGATGTTATTTAAACAAAACTGATAGTGAAGGGGTGCTCGTTTGTGTCAGACGTGACACGACTTAGTTAACTGTATGCATACTTTTTTCTAAACAAAAATGCTCAAGACAATCAGAAAGATAAAGACAAAACTTTAATTCACTCAATTCTCATGAGCTTATTCCAGTTTGACAAACCTCTAGAGAAAAAATCTCCAGACTGAGATGAGAAAGAAACTAGTTTTCTATTTGTTCATTACATACAGTGTGGAATCCTTTAAGCACAACCGAAACATGAAGAGCAAGAATAAGTGTGTTTTGTGCACTGCTGTAACATCAATCATCCATTCATTGTCTTCTTTCGAGCATTATACTTACAGTGATTCACCATACAAAGAGTAGAGTATAGTTACAACAACTGGAACAAGGCGAAATTGCTACTTGTGCCTTTGCTGCTTTAATCAAAATCGGACAGGCAAAGGAAACAAATATACGAAATACAGTAGTAGATCTACAAGGTATTATCCTGAGCACTTGTGTTGTATTATTGTGTTATTTGCAGTATCTCAGCTTACAAATAATTATTCTTTACAGTCGAGTCCACAAATCCGTCTATTCAATCACTGCGAGAAGAGAAAATGGAGATAGGGTAAGAGGGCAGGCATGCACAGTAACAATACAAAGTTCAAAGGGATTGTATACAGCGCGTATACTTAGCAGGCTCGTCAATGTAGTCCTAGCTAACAAGAGAAATAAAAATCATTTCTCTTGCTGGTTGAGGACGAGCAACCATCATGAAAATCACTATTACTGGAAGCTGAGGTTACCTAATACAACGCACGTTTGTGCCCTATATTAAAGGAAACGTAAATGAATTATGATTTTCCATAAGGAGCCAAGCAGTTGACAGTGTTTGTAGCTACTCATTACTGACATATATCACCTTCTAGCCATAAATAGTACTTAAAGCTGTTTAACAAATTTCATGCAATGCATGATCAACAATACCAGTAGAAAATATGGATGAAAAGGAAAATTTTGATTAGGAATTACTATTTTGTGTGGAAAAGGGAAAATGTGAAACACTGTCAGATTAATGATTAAATACAAGTTGCTTTGAAAATGAAATTCGAAGAGGATTGTGATGAAAGGGAGTTGCCAACGGGAGGCTTTTAACAGGCTCGTAAAAAGAACAGCAGATTACATTTTGAGCTCAGAGTTGACGATGGTCTTTGGACATTTGTCTAATTGATACGTATAATTCGTAAAGGTACGGTTATTTATATTTCCCATCAAGCTCGTCTACAGAAATATTTATACAGATATACCATTTAGTGTAGGATTGCCCAAAAGTGAACAGTGCCTTCAGTGTAATAGGTTCCGGCGTGTCACATCATGAATGACTTACAATCAAATCCAAGCAAAAAGTGACAAATGATTCTAGAGTCAAAACAGATAATATGAAAATGTAATGGTACGTATGCTCTAGAGACCGCACACTACAGTGATATTATTCCCCCAATCTGTCACACCCTCCTTCATCAGCTCCAGTACATAACTTCGACTCTGCCATGAATATAAAACGATTTTGGCCTCGGATTTCTATAGTGAATATAGAGACATCGGGCAATCTAGTCCAACCTTTAAACAAATGCTTGGTTTCTAACTTTTGCCAGAATGTTCATATTTCATTTATCACCAACACTGTCTGAGATCATCTCTCTCAAGGATTAGGTTGCATTAAATATGTGATCGACATTCTGTATGGCAGATAATGATATCTGAAAATGATTTTGTCCACTTTTTATAAGGTTCAGTACTTACTATACCATATGGTTCAATAGAATTGAGAGCGACCCAAATTATTACAGAAAATATCAAATTTCATGCATCCTTCACGGTACATTAACGTCTGACTTGTCGAATCCTGTTGAAACATTTAAAACCATAATTACCTTTACGACCTTTTTAAGTTAAACTGTGTGCACGCAACTAGTCCAGTTGCCCCATCCATTATTAAACTGAAACTGAAAGCGTGCTTTTTATGTTGAGTTTGTCTAATGGAATCGGATAAGGTACACATGTTCAGGAAGGAAGGACGAATTTATATATGTCCCATTCGTTCCTGGCACCATCCCATTGTTTGCAAGAACGCTTGCATGGAAGTTACTACAATTGACGATATTGACACATTTTGAACGATCACTTAAACGAGACTGGGGTGGATTGACCTAATTATAATGGGGCAATCAATCTGACGAGGCTGACGATGAAGAATGAGGTGACAACGACAATCGACATGTAAATGTATTGTCGGCCATATCTTATACTCTATTCAAAGTTACACTAAATTTTATTATCCATCTGCAATCTGAATTATTTGCGATGACATTCGTACATGAAGAGCTGGTTATTTGTGTGACTAAAATCCCATCTCCAATTTCTAATCTCACCGTGCCCCGCACGCTGTACATGTAGATATTTACGTGATGTGAGTGGAGTGGAGTGAACTATGGATGGATGGATGCAGCAAAGGATTTTATTAGACTGCCCCTGCCCAACC